>JAVTVY010005843.1:0-38849 GCA_036873755.1 Hanleya hanleyi
ATGCAACGAGGACATGGACTGGAGAACATACTCGGCAGCATTGTGAAAACGTTCCTGCCCTTGGTGACGCGTGGGGTGAAAGCAATCGGCAAACAAGCGGTACGCAGTGGACTGCAAGTGGCCGGTGATGTCTTGGGGGGTACAGCACCCAAAGAATCCTTGAAACGGCGGGCCAAAGAAGCGGGAGGCGTCTTGGTGGCCAAAGCACAACGCACCGTTGGGAATAAAAGAGCTGCCCCACCGAGACCACGCACCAGTCGACGACCGACCCAGCGACGACGCACATCGAAGACAAAGGATATCTTTTCTTAAAACATGTCCTTGATCCACGCTGAGTCCTGCCCCTCCACCAACAGTGAATTTGATTTGTGGACCGTGCCCCCCACACAGACCAGTGTCGAACAATGATTATGGGTGGAGCATCTCCCGCTCTCCAGCATCAACGAAACCGGGCCCATCGAGTTCACCATCAGTAATGCGGATACGGCCTATGTGGATTTAGCCCACACCTACTTGTATGTGAAAGCCAAGGTGGTCAATGGAGCTGGCACCAGAATCGCTGACCAAGCAACGGTGGGCCCGACGAATCTCTGGCTGCACTCGATGTTTCAGCAGGTGGATATTTTTCTCGGCGACAAACTCATCAGTGACTCCACCAACACGTACCCCTATCGAGCCTACATCGAGACACTGTTGTCGTATGGCCGAGAGGCTAAAAAATCTCAGCTGACAACCGCTTTATTCTACAAGGACACGCCCGAGCACATGGACACGGTGGACAATGGGGATATAACAAACGGAAGGCTTTCACTGCGAACAGTGCCTCGGTGGATATGATGGGTCGACTGCATGCAGACATGTTCATACAAGACCGGTACCTCTTGAACAAGATCCCCATCAAAATCCGACTGATACGGGCGCCTCCGACCTTCGCCTTAATGGCCACTAACGTAGAGGGGCATGCAGCGGACTATAAGATTGTCATCCAAGACGCAGTCCTGTGTGTCCGAAAAGTGAAACCGAATCCAGCCGTTCAATTGGGACACATGAAAGCCTTGGAAACAAAACCAGCCCAGTACCCTATCCGACGTGTACAAACCAAAGTGTTCTCTGTGCCTGCTGGAAATATGGGCTCCAACAAAGAAAACCTGTTCCTGGGGGAACTACCCAAGCGATTGATCCTGGCCTGTGTGGAAAATACCAGTTTCAGCGGAGCCTACCCAGAGAATCCGTTTGACTTTCAACATTTCAGCATCAATTTTGTGGCCCTGCATGTGGATGGACAACAGGTGCCAGCCACGGCCTTAACACCGAACTTTGGGCAGAGGAATTTCATTCGAGCCTATCAGAGCCTGTTTACAGCCACAGGTCAAATCAACCAGGACGAAGGGAATATGGTCAGTCGGGAGGACTACGCGAACGGATACACGTTGTTCTGTTTCGATCTAACCCCCACCTTAGAGAACGACCATCAAGCTGGCCCTGGCCAAGCAAGGCAACTTACGGTTGGAAATCCACTTTGCACGAGCCCTGGCGACCACCGTCAATGTGATCTGCTACGCCGAGTTTGACAGCATCATTCAAGTGGACAAGGCGCGCAACGTCCTGTGTGACTTCTCCACCTAACATGGATACAGACCAGATAACCACCGTGCTGGAGAATGACCCAGGGACACGTAGGGTGTTTCAAGGGGTGTTCGCCCGAGATGTGTTTCCGTTAGACCGTATGTATCCTGCTGCTTACGTTCTCAACACGGACCCGATTGATCGGCCCGGTGAACACTGGGTGGCCGTGTACTTGACAGAACAGCAGGGTGAATACTTTGACCCGTACGGCCTGCCACCCCTCCATCCCGATTTAACAGGCTTCATGGATCAAGGCACAGAGACGTGGTGTTGGAACAGTCAAACGTTGCAAAGCCTGACCAGTGGCGTGTGCGGACAATATTGCTTGTTTTACCTGTACCATCGATGCCGGAGAAGACCCTTATCTACCATCGTACAGATGTTTGACGAGTACCCCCAGGCCGAGGACCGCGATGTACTCGTCTATGACTGGGCCGCCCATCATTTCAATGTACAAGCCCCGTTCTGGGCTTAATTTAATGACAAGCCCCTTGTTCTGGGCTTGAATTAATTACAAGCCCCTTGTTCTGGGCTTCAGTTTTCACGTGGTTGTTCTCACGTTGTTGTTGTTCACTGAATAAAAAAAAAAATGAGATCTCACCAAAAAGCCCTGTCTTGTATGTTTTATTCCTAATGCATCTGAAGATTCAGTGAAACTGAAATCAGTGGTGTAGGATGGGATATCTATCTCTAAGTTATTAGCATCTAAGTCCTTTACATGGCTATTTAAACGCTATAGAGAGATCAATATCGTCATACATGTTAAACGCAATACGGCTCCGAGTTCCGATTTTTTCTAAATTAATTGTAACCTAGGAATCCGATGAAACGTGTTATATATATTTGGAAAGCATGGATTCGAGCAAGCATATGGCATTAATGACATTGAGGATCGTAGCAATTAAATGATGATTATCGAAATGGAGAAACTTTTTTTGAAACGATCTATTTTAACGTCGCTAATAACATTTATTCTACACATTTAAGACCCCAACAGCATCACTTCGTTGAAATTTAGCCCTTCTAACAGCCCTTCTAACTGAAAGCTATCAAGACAACTTTCTGTCCGACGTATTTAAACTACTTATCCCAACTTGAACACATTTAGGGTCAAACGACATATGAAATAATATGTCATTATGTCTAACCTCGGTATGGCCGAATAGACATGGATGTCCACGTTTGATATATGCAGTCACAACGTCAGTCTCGTTAAGCTGTGACAACAGCTTCTACTGACGGCAAAATCATTCACACCCTCATTGAATCACTGACGAATTCAATCTCTATGTGTTAAGCGTCATACATGTAGCACAGTTGCAGAAACTTATAAAACAGGGCTACAACACCAAGCGACTACACTCAAAGTTTCTCAAATTTGGCGATACATATCACATGCTGATAGCAAAATACGAGCGTAGCCTGCAAGATCTATGGCGTACGTTTCATAACTTGTGTCTAATTCCGCTTAACCCGGGGCTAGGGGCCGTATGGACCCATGTCCTTCAAGATCCTCATGGTACTCATATGAACAGTCACAATCAAAGCGTGACATCATTCTTTAGATGACGGCTTTACAACGAATATTATGGATTAAGAATACTGATCAGCGATACGGATTTGATATTTTTGGAACATCATGATGTCTTGTCGGCATCATTGAAAACTGTTGACCGCTTCTCTCTTGCAGGAAACAAGCCTATGTTTATGTATACTATGATTGTCTTTTTGAATTTAGTGCCAATACTGTTATATGGAATATCAAGGGCGGATCTACGGGGGGGGTCAGAGGGATGAGCGAACCCTGGGATTCCTCGTAGAAATAATGTCTTGAAATGATATGTAAATTAATTGAATGTGGATTATGTAATTAGAGTAACTATATGTGTATTAAACAGACCATCATCTATTCATGTAGTTTGTGAGTGTACTATTTAAGTTGGAGTTTCAATATGTATCTAAAATCAGATATTATCGCCGCGAGCGCACCACGTGTAGTGGTGTGTTATAGGCCTGTTTTGTTTGTGTTCAACCAGGAAAACAAATGTGAAAATAGAACAATAAATCTACCTACATTGTGTTCAGATTTATTTCCGGGAAAACGTGTAAAACGCATCTCCCGCAACCTGGGACCCCCTGAGCTTCCGGGGCCTAGGCGGCCCCTGGACCCTCGCCTGTCAGGCTGTGAGGATCGCTTATTTTAGCTTTGTGTAAATGAATCGGTATCATATTGGTTCTAATGTTCCATGATGTAAAGGTCATCGATTTTGTATCCGTTAAATATAACTAGAAAGTCAAATGGATTCAGGCATGAAGTATGATTTTTACAATATCGATGCGTGCTTATAAATGCAAAACAAACGTGAAAATAGAACCATAAATCTGCATACATTATGTTCGAATTTATTTCTTGGAAAACGCTTAGAACGCATCTCCGGAGATCTAGGACTTCGGAGCTTCCGGGGCCTAGGCGGCCCCTGGACCCTCGCCTGTTGGACTGTGAGGATTTCCTTGTTTTATCTTTTTGTGAATGAACCGTATCGGTAGGCTTATTGGTTTTCCTTCCATGAACTAAATGCCATCGTTTTGTATGTTTCAAATATAACTAGAAAGTCAAATGGATGCAGGCACGAGGTGCGATTTTTTTAATATCGATGCGTGCTTATAATTGCGGGAAAATCGTGAAAATAGAACCATAAATCTGCATACATTATGATCAGTTTTATTTCCGGGAAAACGCTCAGAACGCATCTCCGGCGATCTAGGACCCCGGAGCTTCCGGGGCCTAGGCGGCCCCTGGACCCTCGCCTGTTGGGCTGTGATAGTGGACCCCCCCCTATGAATTTTGGCTGGATCCGCCCTTGAATATGGAATAGGTCTTTGGATTATGGACGCGGATATTCCCTAATGGACGACGGCTGAATTATGAATGACGGACTAGACGCTTGTAGTCTATTTTGCCATACTAATCAAAGCAACAGCTAACCCATCCGTTAGGTCAAAGCTTAGACCAGTTCAGCTCTTGAATATTCCCGGTCAAGATTGTCATTCCCATCTCCAGACCCAGCCATTTCTCTAAATTTGGTGATTTTAATGAAAGAATGATACAGATGGTGGGATTTTGTCCCGTTACGTGAGCTCTGAACCTCACTTTGCTGCTTCTGTCCAACCGTTCGATGAACACAGCTGGTAGACGATAACCCGAAACCAAGAGTAAGCTATCAATTTCTCGTCTTAGTCACCACACCAATCGGATTATACTTTCACTTTAACGTAGTCCGGAAACCTGATTTCACACTTTCTGTTAGCGGAATGAGTTCGTAGATTGCATTGGATCATTCATAGTTTTTAGGAATATGTAGTAGAAATCTAAACTGTACTGTGCTTGTTCAATATCTAATACCCTGGTTGAATACCGTTTCTGTAACACAGTCACCGGATGTATTCCTGTACTGTAATCAATATGACGCGGATCAAAAAATAAAGCGGTCTGCGAGAGCTAAGCTAATAAGCATCAATTAGCGATCGCAGGTACTGCTTTCAGGTTTATTCCTGGGCCGTTCTCATGGACGACAAAACTTGCCTAGGAAAGCGCACAAATATGCCGTCATTGGTATGGCAATATGCAATCAAAAAGTTTGTTTAAAATGATTTAGTCTGTGAGCATTTTTGTTCCGTTTTTAGTTAAATAGGCTAAACTGGCGCTAAAATATATGTAGACCAGAAATTTGACGTCAAATCGACGTTTCACTTTTTTGATATCTCCTTACCTAAACGAGTTAAAACATAATTCCGAGATCACACCCACATTTTCATGATAAATGAAACCATCTGATAAATGCTACCAACTGACATGGTTGAACATTTTAGATGTCAAGCCGTTTGCCATACGAAACTTTCATATCTTCTAATCTACACTAATTTGAACTTTATTCCATTGCCTAAACCCACATTTTCTGGGACAGAACTTTTAAGATGGTTGCTATATAAATATCTCATCCATCGTGGATCTCTGTTATTCCAAGATGTCCGTCATCTGAAAGTCCGAAACTTTTTTCCAATAGCTAAACTTACATTTTCAGTGTCAATGCATCAGACGGTACAGCAATACATTTTATCTATTATTTAACGATGAGCCTATTTCTGTCGATCTGCATGTTCGATTATTCATGATTGTCTTATCTATATATATCCCCTGCATTCTGTATAAACAGTCTAAGCTGAATTTGTATAAACACATCCTGGACAACTGGAATACTACTTGAAAGTTTTGCAGCCCCAATTTCTCGACATCTCCAAGTACTAGAAAACTCGTGTCCCTCACCAAGTTTTGCCGTTGATGATAGTAGAACGGGGCATTGCATCCTATGCGATACTACAAGACCGAAGAGTCGGTCACATGGAGTTATATAGCATGCCACAAATGATTAATAAAATTCTTGTAGGAACAGGGACTTCTCTCATGTCGACTATGCGACAGGAGAGACGATTTCTATTGAGAAAGATAACTATTCATTTCTAGATAACAATATCCCAGAAGGTTCTGCATACGGCGTACACATAACAATATCCCAGAAGGTTCTGCATACGGCGTACACATAAGAATAAGAACTTGTATTCTACTCATATTTTCCCCGTTTGTGTCGTTTCTTCTACCCAACAGTCGCATAGTTCAGCACTTTCCATCAGATGAGTTGATAGGGCTATTACATAATCACTCTTGAATATTTGTATCTAATATCGCTCAAACCGGTGTTTGGGGCCGTGTGGTCATCTCGATTAAGATGTCCACGTGAACCGCTACAGTAAAAGTGTGGTTGAGATACAAGTCATCACAGGGATCATTTTTGGTTCTTTTGATGTTTTTAGATATGTAGTCAGTAAATTGACCTGTGAGGTCATATGACTTCCTTTTAGTGCGCCACCTTTATATATTGCGTTTAATTTATTATTTCTATTTCATACACTATTTCGATTATTGACGAGGAAATTCTGTTATGAATATTGATTGTCCGATCTGAAGCTTGCTATTTGAAACTGTAGGAGATTTCGATCCTGTAGGATATATAGCCCGTGCCTCCTATACAATCCTCGAAAATTCGAAGGTGAAAACTCCAGAAAAGGATATTTTGGTGAGGACATGTTCCAAGTTGCGCTGGTAGACGCTACTTCACGCTCTATTTTTGGTGGTATCAAAGCAACAACATTGAAAGAACAGAAATATTGGCAGTTAAACGTAATTTCGATGTTACGTAAGGTATATTTCATTCTAAGTTTTATGTAAAGTAGGATGACCCACCGATACCCCCGAAACGTCCTCCACAGGCGTCTTCGCCGAGTGCGCATGCACACCATGACGTCGCCGGTTAAAGTCACCCGACGGCCCGGAGACCCCTACGTCAAGCCGATCGATAACATCCGCATATCCTATACTTTGCTCCACAAATTTTTTTACAGTGTTTCATATGTTATAGGTGTAACAATCCACATCATCTTAGACATCCAAGTTGGTCTCTCTAGAAATGATTAAAAAGAACAACGATAAATCTTGGTTTACATATATTGATGTGTTGGTTTATCCTGTTTGCCATGAGCCAGTGTCCAATAGTCCACAAGATAAGTGAAAACTCGCATATAGGTAGTGCATTCGCAACTCCTCGGTGATCTCCGTTGGCGGATAGTCGTATCGCACTCGGCACGGTCTCGTACTTTTATGTGGGACATAGTACCACGATCCGCACAACCAGGAATCCATATTGGCATCCATGTTGAAAGCACAGTATTACGCAGAAACTCCGAGCAGCGCATGTAAGCTGTGTGACTTCCGTTACCATGGAGATCAGCTTGAGACATAAAACAGGAGATACACCTCAAATTAGAAGAGATCCTTCGGGGGTAGAATCAAGGGGATATCCATTTCGTTTTAATATATATTTTATCTTCTGATAAGAGAGAAATACAACGAGGACTATGTGAGCGGAAACACATCCTATAGCACGTGGTGTGCCTCACGTGCGGTGGATCACGGTGCAAAATCCTTACACCATTTATGCCCTAGGTCATTCGCGACTACTCGACTTATTCCGTCGAAGTCGTAGTACCTCGTGCATTAATGGTGTAAGGATTTTACATTTCTCAGCTGTTATCCGTGATCCGCCGCACGTGAGGCACATCACATGCTTTAGGATGTGTTTCCGCTCACATAGTCTCGTTATATTTTTCCCTTATCAGGAGATAAATTATATATCCAAATGAAATGAATATTCCCTTGATGCTACACACGAAGGATCTCTTCTAATTTGAGGTGATTCTCCTGGTTTTTCTTTTCGAGCTGATCTCCATGATAACGGAAGTCATACAGCTGACATGCTCTGTTCGGAGTTTCGGCTTGAGACTGCGCTTTCAACATGCATGCCAATGCATCCGTCCTAGCAGTGCGCCACGAGGTACTAACGTCCTGCATTATCCGAGAACGTGTCGAGTGGCGCGAGGTAAGACTTCGACGGAATAGGCCGAGCAGTCGCGAATGAGTCGCATCGGTCCCCTTCGTAGATTTCTGCTCGGTGGTCTCGAATGATTGGTAGGGGTGAGATTAGCCTGTGGATAAGAAGCCACCGTTTAGGTAACACAATATGGACTGTACTGGATCTGAGTTGACGGTCACATTGAAAGTCACGATGGTGGACAATAAAAGACTCACTGGTGGAAATATCTGATTCTTGGACCATGAGAACTTGAGTAAACTACACATAAATTTTAGAGTTAATTTAGTCCAGTTGCCAAAAAATGGAACCAAAAGACCTATGTACGATATAACAATTTCACGAGAAAATGTATCCATCGATAGCAACTGTGACAATAGCCGGCGTCGTCAAGACAGATGCTCTAGTGTGATACTTTATTCAAAAACAGTTGTTATGCCCAGGCCAGCTGAGCAAGTCCTCAAGCTATACAGTTGTTAGAAATACGCGCTATCTGAAATGTAACAATACACGCATTAATTATCTAAGTGTAACAGTTCATTAAGACATTAACAAACTTTCACAAACTTTGCGTATGAGAGAGATATATAAATATATACAAAAATGTGTTTGAGACTGCGATAATTAACACAACTGCTTGACAGCCCACTGACAACCATCGCAGAATGTTGCAAAAACAGTATTTGGTAAACTTCTCATTGTATTTCTATGGCCACGATGGGAAGCCAAGATCCGCTCTATGATTAATCGATGTTTCCAGCATCCTCAATGTTCCGAAACCCGCTCTGCTGGATAACAACTGTTTGGTTGAGCTGATAATTCAGCATGCAGTTCGATTGAGCTGATAATTCAGCATTTTCTCCCAATTTAAGGATTTTCTGTTTTTGAAAACTCTTAACGCTGCATTGTTTGAACTTGAAAAAATCCATCTTCTGTGACATTTTCTAGTTCCCAATCCTTATTCGCGAATAAGGAACTCGGAACAAGGAAATGACTCCAGCTGGGTCTACGACAAATGCTTCCAAATGTAAGGAATGTACCATTTCCGCACCACATATTGTTCTATAGCGTCACAATGGCCGCTACGAATGGCTCAACTAAGGGACTCTGGTCTGCTGTATCGTCCATCATTATCGGTTCATTCGAACGAAATGATTGCGATCAAAATCAGAGAATTGATCTATATTTACATCAGGGCGCCCGGTAAAACCTCTTCTTTGTTGTCCGGAGTGACTGGTGTGGTAGGTTTTGCCGTGGGGGTTAACCCACGTAACCCACCAGCGGATTCCTTCGATGACAATAACATGGGCTGAAGTATTAACCCTGTCCCGTCCGTTGTTGAAACTGTGGAGGCGGGACTGGCAGCTTTACTCTCAAAGTCTTCAGATTGCTCCGTGTGGTCCGTGTTGTTGTTGTTTTGTCTATTCTTCCGCCGCCTGGCTCGTGATGCCATGAGTGACTCGTAGCGCGATCCAAAGTCCGGATGATTCCGTAGACTGAACACCATATCCTTTCGCCAAAAACAAAGCAATCGGCGTATGATGAAGTTGGTGGCAAGCCGGAAGTCCTTATTTAGAACGGTAAAAATCACAGGGTTCAAGGAACTGTTGGTGAAGGCGAGAAACGTCGTCAACAGATCGGCGACGTAAGGGATGGCTTCAAACTCATTGTTCACAGACCAAAAGTTTAAGCACACATACGGTCCCCAACACAGGAAGAAAGCACCTGGAAAGATAAAATGAGAATACAAAATTGACACAAGGGATTCTCTTTGTAAGACTTCCTCCAAACTATCTCCGCATATCTATCTTATTAGACCCCTAACGAATAGACCTGAAACCTGAGGACGTTCTGTCTCTCTTCTATCCCTGATGCAATGTATATCCATAACAATTAAATGGCAGATGGGGATCATAATGGAGATTAATTACCCCGTCACCTCCCTCGTGTAACACGACATCAATTTAATTGCCAACGCGAGATCGCTGGACTGGGTGAAGTTACATACAGGATTTAACTTTCAGATAGCAACGTGCCAAGTTTAATGGACGAGTGCATGTCGTCTCTTATTGGGGAGTGATGTTGCCACCTGAGACAGACTGTGTGAAACATGCATGAAAATAGACCTATTTGGTCGATTTGTTCATCAAATTCGCTATGGAAGCAACAGTTAAACTTGAGACAAGAATTCCACTATATAATTTATTTGTTTGTTTATTCGATTGTATGGAAGCAGGCGATATTTTGACCATTTCTCATCCGCGTTGTAAAATAGAATCTCCGAAAAGAACACTTGCGTTTGTCAGCACGGCGCTTGTAGATTTCACACAACCGTGCTGAGACGTCCAAGATTTATGCACGGTTAGCAGGGTGTAATAGGCACAAGTGTTATAAAATTCAGGATAATTGACACCTGCCATGTAGATGTATGGATGCACTCTTCATCACGTAACTGTAAGACAGATAAATCGCCATCTGGGTTTACGTCTATTGTCGGTTCAATCGATCTTAAACCTTGATCTTAAAATTGTGGGAATAAGTCAAGTATAAATCTACCATCTTTGGAATACGCTGGTGCAAATGGTCATTCAGTTGGGTAAAACGTCATCAGGTTTCACGGCTATAGACCGGACAACTGATGACGTTTTATCCCTCTTCTATCCCATGATTCAATGTACATCCATGACACTTAAGGGAAGATTTTTACTTTTTTTTTTTGCAAATTTAGAAAATTTTCAACAAGGTGCCAAATTAGCAAACTCCCATAATTTAATCTCAGACGGATAGCTAATACCATAAAATCATAGAAAATATGACTATTTCCTTGAACTGACATGAAAAACTGACTTGAGCAATAAAGTAGTGAATGTCTCGAGCGAAATATGGAAAATAAATGTAGCGACTGTTTCACTCACGAATAAAGTTGGAACATCACTTGATCAACTACTAACAGGTACTTGAACTTGTTACACGCTACACCAGGTCAAAGACAAGGCATGGTTGTTTTATCTCTCTTCATGCCATAAGTTGGACTTTTTCCTTCTTCGCAGCATTAACCCTTTTCGCAAAACTGAGCACCTCTCAATCAAAATGAAGCTCAATGATCTTGACGAGTAGCGACCCCACGTTTATGTGTTGTTGTGGTGGTAGTGGTGTTGCAACAACAACGATAACGAGAGATCCTGAAGGATCTTGGTGCCCACCATTGTCCGATAATTGTAAGCGTAATGACAAGAGGATCTTTTTGTCCATTGTTACTAAGACGATTGAGTTGTAATTTTGTTTACAGAATTTCAAATCTGAGCGAAAATATCGAAAAAGGGACACTGAAAAACACCAAGATATAATCTTTCTAAGTTTCAAGATTTCTAGAAACTGTACTTCTGTCGGTTGTTATAGTACAAGAGAAATGAGCAAAGTTAGTCTGAAAGTAAATGTACATGTATGGAGGATCCTTCATCTTCGTTTTGTAGTATTTTTTATTTTTTTTGCACGTGTCATCATTGGGTACTGGAAGCGAAGGAAAATCTCTTTGACACTTTGGCATACTTAAGATTTTATAATTAGGAACGAATGCTAATTCTGTTCTGTTTACTGGACTAGTTTCAGATCTCTCTTTTAAGATATCATGCTCGAAAATAGTAAGATGGTACAATACTTAATACTGAAGGGATCCGGTCCGCGCAGTAATGTTGAAACTTCGAATTTGAAAGTGTCTGAATCCTGATTATTTCCCTTGAGTCGAAACATGCAGAGTTTACAGTTGTCGAGTTGTGGCATTGTGTCACAAGAGTGACGTCCCTTCATGTAGCTGACCCGCCAACAGACGAAAGGGTGGTGCAGTTCACATGCAACTGCATGGACTAAGAAAACTGATTTAAAATTTGAAGAAATACATTTTAATTCCGAATTATTTGAACTCCTTGATATGGAAGGTGAAGATATGGATATTCTCTATAGTCAATATATAGAATATGCCCCATCGTTTGATCCGCCAACTCTTGTGATGCAACGTCACAACTCGGGAATACCGTATTAATTGGATTTTCGAATCGGACCAAAAAAGGTATCTTGCACAACTAGGCCCCATGTGGGACCTGTGTACCAAATTTCAGAAAGATCCAGGAAATATTTCCTGAGAATTCACGATAACAATGTTTCAAGGGGAAATTCAAGATGGCCACCTGGCAGCCATATTGGATTTTCGAACCGGACCAAAAAAGGTATCTTGCATAACTGGGCCACAAGGGGAATCTGTGTATCAATTTGAGGATGATTCATGCAGTACTTCTTGAGAAATCACGATAAAGTTTCATTGGGAAATCCAAGATGGGCGCCTGGTAGCCATATTGGATTTTCAAATCGGATCAGAATAGGTATCTTGCACAACTAGGCGACAAGGGGGAACCTGTGTACCAAATTTGATAAAGATCCATGCAGTAGTTCTTGAGAAATCGCAATAACAAAGTTTCATGGGGGAATCCAAGATGGCCGCCTGATGGACATATTGGATTTGGACTCGGACCAGAAAAGGTATGTTGCACAACTGGACCACAAGGGCAACCTGTCTACCAAATTTGAGAAAGATCCAGGCAGTACTTCCTGAGAAGTCACGATAACAAAGTTTCATGGGGAAATCCAAGATGGCTGCCTGGCGGCCATATTGGATTTTCGAATCGGACCAGAAAAGGTTTCTTACACAACTAGACCCCAAGGGGAACCTGTATACCAAATTTGAAAAAGATCCATGAAATAGTTGTTGAGAAATCGCGGTAACAATGTTTCATGGGGAAATCCAAGATGGCTGCCTGGTGGCCATATTGGATTTTCGAATCGGACCAGAAAAGGTTTCTTGCACAACTAGACCCCAAGGGGAACCTGTGTACCAAATTTGAAAAGATCCATGCAGTAGTTCCTGAGAAATCGCGGTAACAAGGTTTCATGGGGAAATCCAAGATGGCTGCCTGGTGGCCATATTGGATTTTCGAATCGGACCAGAGAAGGTTTCTTGCACAACTAGACCCCAAGGGGAACCTGTGTACCAAATTTGAAAAAGATCCATGCAGTAGTTCCTGAGAAATCGCAGTAACAATGTTTCATGGGGAAATCCAAGATGGCTGCCTGGTGGCCATATTGGATTTTCGAATCGGACCAGAAAAGGTTTCTTGCACAACTAGATCCCAAGGGGAACCTGTGTACCAAATTTGCAAAAGATCCATGCAGTAGTTCCTGAGAAATCGCGGTAACAAGGTTTCACGGGGAAATCCAAGATGGCTGCCTGGTGGCCATATTGGATTTTCGAATCGGGCCAGAAAAGGTTTCTTGCACAACTAGACCCAAAGGGGAACCTGTGTACCAAATTTGAAAGAGATCCATTAAGTAGTTCCTGAGAAATCGCGGTAACAAGAATTGTTTACGGACGGACGACGGACTGACGGACGGACGACGGACCATGGACGAAAAGCGATTTGAACAGCCCACCATCTGGTGATGGTGGGCTAAAAATAACAAAGATCGCAAATATGTGTCTTCGTATCTCTATTGAAATTTTGTTTGTTTATGAAAAGTTCTATCAGCTACTGTCACTACGAAGGGGCTCGTCTCACAAATAATTCGTTATCTACCTAATGTTCTGGTTTCAGGACGAATGTTTGGCCACGTGTATGGAAGGCCAAATGTCCAAATAATCAGAAAATCATAGTTACTGAATCGAAAACCTAAGTTTTCAAACAGAAAACTTAAGTTATCAAAGAGAAAACCATGGTTTTCGAATCGAAAACTTAAGTTTACGGTCGAAAACCTAGGTTATCTACCACATAACCCCGAGTTTCTCTTTTCCTAACCTCGAGTTTCTATTTCTCAACATCGAAAATCACAGTTGTCACTAGAAAACTTAAGTTATCAAACCGAAAACCTAGGTTTTCGAATTGATAACTTAAGTTTACGGTCGAAAACCTAGGTTATCCAGCAGACAACCCCGAGTTTCTCTTTCAATTTCGAGTTTCTCTTTTATTTTTGGACATTCGTGTAGAAAACTTAAGTTATCGATCGATAACTTAGGTTTTCGTATTTGCGATTGTCGTAAAGTGAAACTCGACTAACTAACTTCGAGTTTCGATATCCGGGTACTATAAGTTTTCGCGCCCTTTCCCGCATGCTGACTGATTAAAACGTCAGACAGAACCACAAAATCAACATGTATTCAACAAAAGGATAACTGAGATTATATATTGAATGTAGACTATCCTGTAGGACCGAGCCTAGTTTATACAACTTTATCAACGACTGGGTGTTGGTACTCAGAACTAGGCATTTAAACAGTTTAACAGCTGTATATATATGCTGCAGACTGAATTGGGGGAAATAATCTAGTTGAAATTCAGCTAGCCGGTCAAGCTGACTGACCGACATAAGACAGGTCAATGTAATTCACACCAGCAAAGCACATTCAGTGATATGTAGATAGTTACTTTGCAAATACTTCGGTGACACACAAGCTGTCGCTGGGTCTACAGCGTTTACTACAGGCATGCAAAAAGTTAGAAAGTCGAGTTTCACTTCACGAGAACCATCAATTCGAAAACCTAGGTTATCGATTAGAAAGTGTCCAATAAAAGAGAAACTCAGGGTTGTCTGCTAGATAACTTAGGTTTTCGACCGTAAACTTAAGTTATCAATTCGAAAACCTAGGTTTTCGGTTCGATAACTTAAGTTTTCTAATCACAACTGTGATTTTCGGTGTTGAGAAATAGAAACTCGAAGTTAAGGAAAGAGAAACTCGGGGTTGTGTGGTAGATAACCTAGGTTTTCGACCGTAAACCTAAGTTTTCGATTCGTAAACCTAAGTTTTCGATTCGAAAACCATGGTTTTCTGTTTGATAACTTAAGTTTTCTGTTTGAAAACTTAGGTTTTCGATTCAATAACTGTGAGTTTCTGATTATTTGGACATTTGGCCTTCCATACACGTGCACCTGTTTTTATTTCAACAGTGCCAAGGAGTTCATCGCAGTAGACCCTCAAGCAAATCATGTTTCAACTTCGTGATTAAAACAGTCGCGTATATGGTTTATTTCCCAAAACTCACTCTGAGAAATTCACTACATTTTTAGTCAATTTTTCAACAAAGTAATTATTTCGAGTCAGTCGAAGGTAACAGTTGTAGCCAATTCTTTCGACGGAATCGTACACGCTCGCTTTGTCTAGAAACTTCCTCTGTGAACGCCACTTTAGCTGGGTGGTTCCTATAGTTGGTTCGTCGCGATATGACTGAAATAGTGTTGAAAGCGACGTTAAATCCTATTCACTCACTCACTCATATATGGCGGTAACAACCGAAATGCGGATTCTATTGAATCCTATTCACTCACTCACTCACTCATATATGGCGGTAACAACCGAAACGCTACTTCATGTAACCAACCATTTCACGTTTGTTGTTTTTGACCCTCCACCATTCCCCGAAAAACAGTAAATCGCTATCAATTGCCAAATATTACACAAATATAGCATCAGAAAAATATGGGGTTTGAAGGTGATTTGGTAGAAACTTTAAGAATGCGTATCATCGCGATAAGAGCCGGTGTAATCTGTGTCTGTGTTTTTTAGACCAAAATGTATGGCCTTAAGGACACGAGGAAAAAAAACTGGGCTGACGCTGGCTCAGGTTACCGCTACCGGTACGTAGTAATGACGCGAGGCGTTGACTCTGACGGAGAAGTTGTCCAAAGCTTTATGGAATACTGGCACGGGAAATATACTAGCATACTAAAGATAGGTGACGCCGAGGGAACTCAAGGTCTCATTTTCGTAATCAACTTTTATTTTATGTCATTCCCAGAAGAAATATAACCTATATGCGGACCTTTCTTTTTCATTGCAGAAAGGAACAGTTGGCTTCCAAACTGCAAGTATCTCACATGTCGTTTCAAACAAACACAAGGCCATTCTCTGGATAACAACTTCTTTATTGCTGTGGACCTGACATTCAGAAACTATTAACTTTTTCAAGCTTGAAAAAGTTGGAAGTATCTCCAACGAAACGACGTTTCGTTGGAGATTCGGTAGAGATACTTCTAACTTTTTTTCCACAGCATGGAAAATTGCCAACGAAACGTCAGCTCCACAGCTTGAAAAAGTTGGAAGTATCTACAACGAAAGGTCAGCTCGACATGCATCAATAAAGAAGTCTTGTGTTATATACGCCGAAGTTTTAAACAAAGAATGAGAAAGCGATAGACAATTCAAATTATTGATGGGAGACTTGCGCAATAGGGCCAAAACATAAACCGGAAGTGCTAGTTCTGTCAGTTGATTGCTAAACTGGGCCAAAATTGACAAACAGGAAGTGGTAATCACAGAATCTGATTGGATAGTTTGTATTGAAGAAGATTTGACCTGTGGGGGCAGATTGTCCCCAATACCATAATAGACAATCATTACACTGGCGACGGCAGGCATAAATATTGTAGCTTAAGCTGGAAATAGTTATATACTAATAGCATTTACACAATTTCCATCCTTTATTCTATTACGTGAAAACTATGTTACAGCAGCTATCAACGTTCATGCAGTCAGCCGAGTTGTCGATCTTAAAACCTGAGCGAAACCCCGCTCGCTTCCTACGCCTGTGTTGTACATGTCCTATAAGTTCCCTTTCTTGTCCGTACAATTCACTAGCTGGGTCGTATATTTGAGAGGCAGAAGTCTGAAACTATTGAGTCCAGATTTCAACAACACTAAGTATGTCAGGACATCATAAACACGAAAACACTTTTCAAGCAATGATGCTATTAGTTTGCTCCAATAATCGATATAATCAAAGTACTTCGAACAAGCAGTGAATATCAAAGTAAGGAGTTTTAGCCACATGCCTTAAGAATCAGCGGGACTTGAGAGATTTTGACATTTTGCTTGTCAGGTTGAATTTTTCAAAAATGCACTAAATTATCAAGGGTGCATTATTTCATCTCCGAAAGATAGGAAACACAATTAAACACAAGAAAATAGGACTATTTGTTTGAAGTAATTCACGAAATTCTTTGTCAAATTTCAAAAATGTCACAAGTCCTAATTCCCCTTAAAGGCAAATGATTTACCAACATGAGATTTGGGAGACTTATATTATACGCACGCGCCCAATTTTATGTAATGGCTAGAGCAAGAGAAAATATGCTACAAAAGGGGGAAGCTGTTGCTCATGACGATGGTAGCTAAATAATATATAGCCCTCTGGTAGAGGGTTATACTCTGGTAGAGGGTTATACTCTGGTAGAGGGTTATACTCTGGTAGAGGGTTATACTCTGGTAGAGGGTTATACTCTGGTAGAGGGTTATACTCTGGTAGAGGGTTATACTCTGGTAGAGGTTATACTCTGGTAGAGGGTTATACTCTGGTAGAGGGTTATACTCTGGTAGAGGGTTATACTCTGGTAGAGGGTTATACTCTGGTAGAGGTTATACTCTGGTAGAGGGTTATACTCTGGTAGAGGGTTATACTCTGGTAGAGGGTTATACTCTGGTAGAGGGCTCTGGTAGAGGGTTATACTCTGGTAGAGGGTTATACTCTGGTAGAGGGTTATACTCTGGTAGAGGGTTATACTCTGGTAGAGGGTTATACTCTGGTAGAGGGTTATACTCTGGTAGAGGGTTATACTCTGGTAGAGGGTTATACTCTGGTAGAGGGTTATACTCTGGTAGAGGGTTATACTCTGGTAGAGGGTTATACTCTGGTAGAGGGTTATACTCTGGTAGAGGGCTATATATTATTTAGCTAGACGGTGATGAAGGGCATATAAATGTTGACCGCCGATGGTGAATGAATGTCATGTTACATGTAACATTAAGGATATGACAATTCAACCCATTCCTAATTATTCAGGAATAGGGAGACTGGTAATTAATTATACAAGAAGAAGGATGGAAAGCAAACTGGTACGTTAACAAAAGATTACCACGCTGCTGGGCCAAGTTCCAATAGTGTCGCATGAAAATGCCATGTTAGAATATAAATTGACGCTAATTATTTTCCACGCGATATTCCAATCTTGTATAGGAAACAACTGATGTGTAAAAGAATCAATATGTTGAATGGGTTTGTCAGTCGTGTTTTCCATGCAAGTATAATGATGAGGTGTGTTCCGGCTGTTCTTGACGTAATTACCGGTACCTGTTTATGTTTACTATATTCTCAGGTTTGGCCTACAGTCTGTCCATTTTCATTAGTCGTCTACTTTGGAGTTTGTCAAAAATCAATAGTTAACTCTGCATAAATTTTCTTTTTTGCATCGTGTAGAACAAATTGAACTCTACAAAATGGCCACCATAACTCCGTGATATCGATAAAATATCACGCTTGAAATAACTTTGTAATTCTCTTCAAATGAAAATCCAGTACAGTTGTTTCATGTACCGATGCTCAATTACATAGACACGTCATAATGTATTCGTGTTGACCAGCACAAAGGTCAGCAATGCCGTGTATGGTCATAGAGGAGTGTGTGGTTTATCATTCGGCAACTTCACTGGGCATAAAAGCCACACTCCCACGGACCGCCTGTTTTTACTTTGTATGGCATCAATGGCCTTTGTACCAGTGAACGTGAATACATTATGACGTCTCCCTATGTAATTGAGGTCCGGTACATGAAACAAGTGTGCTGGAGTTTTATATGGAGAGAATTACAAAGTTATTTCAAGCATGATATATTATCGATATCACGGAGAAATGGTAGTCGTTTTGTAGAGTTCAGTTTGTTCTACACGCTGCAAAAAAACAGGACAGGACACGGGATAAAGAAACTGGGAAGAGTTTTGCAACAACGCTATAGGAAGAAAGCGAACTGAATTGGTCACTTAATGGACTGTGTGCGAACATTTAGAATCATTTAAACCTAAACTTTTATTGTACCACATTTTGTAACTGTTTTCATTTTCTGGTTGGTTAATTATATAAAATTCTTCAAATGAAACATCTGGTGTTTTATTGTAATTTTTTATGACCACTGTTTGGCTGCAGAGTTGGCTAACTTCAGAGCAAATCCAAACACTACCCAGGACTACCCAGTTCACACATATTGTCATTTTGCCTGTGAAATCTATTCTAGCCTGTCTATAGTCCGTGGGCCTATGTAGCAAATATGAAGTCCCGTCTTCATTGCTTGTTAAAAGTGGGCAACTTTGATAATATTGAATCTGTATAAAAGTAGAATGACAAAAAACATGTTGCCATATTTTCTCACAACTCGGGATGGGAAAATCCAAGATGGCTGCCGTGAATATAAATATCTCCAGTTTTGGTTGAACAGACTTTTGTAAGGTCGATTATATTACAACAACTAACAGACGCAAAAATGATGGTTAAATTCAACATGGCGATCATTTGGCTGTAATATGGGAATCGGGCATCATATTCAGTTCAAATTACCAATCATTCGAAACCGAACTATTTTACACTATAGCTTATCACTTTGATTCTATATGTATACTCATCAGCGTAAGTTATATGAGGAAATTCAAAATGGCGGCTACGTGGGACATCTGCAATTGGCATGCTATTCTCATTCAATGATTATTTTTAGCTGATCCTCAAAAGCAACTGTTTTTCACCATGGCCTATTACTTTGCCCATGGAATCCAAGTCCACAAATCCAATTCAAAATTGTGGCATGAGCGATCATCTGAAAGGCAAAAATTCAATCCAGCCGAACTATCCCCTCGTCGTGACCTGTTCCGTGTCCATTTGCAAATCGGCGTTGGCAAATCCATGTTATGGGCTGGACGTATTTGGGTTTTGGCATCACCTAATACGAAATATGGGCGGACAATGGAAAGTAGTTATGGGCGAACTCTCAAATGGACTCCGTAGATGAATGATTGGATTGTCATTATAAAGAAATGTTATTATTTGCTATGTTAAGGCTTTTGTCATTATTGATAGAGGAAAAGTTGTATAACAAGTAATTGGCAAAGGAGTAAATAGAGATAAATGCTTGTATAGTTCAAATGTTTTGGAGTGAGGAGTTATGTGTCCATGTTTTTCAATATGTCCAAATGCAGCCAAATAAGGTGTGGCTGGGTTCAAAGAACCTGCTCCTTTTTTTGGAAAAAAGTGCAGTCAGTTGTTATCTGTAGGTCATGTGAATTCATGAAGTATTGGCTAGGGGCCGTTTGTTTATGTCATTCAATATGCAACATGAACAGCAATAAACCGGGGGTTTAATTCGTTGGGCCTTTTTTTTATCAAAAAAAGGCAAAATTAATTTTTTGAGGCCTAAATTCATTCAGGAGTTATATCCGTGTGATATTTTTCATATGTCGGACCACTGAACAGCTCCAATAAAGGATTATCAAACATACATACAATTTTAAACATACTGCAGGAAGGTCTAGGCCAAATTCGAAGTAGTCCGGCATCGTTATTTTGTTTAAGGGAATTTACTCGACAAAAGCATTAATTAACTGAAAAATTTAGAACTTTTTTTTTCACAAAATGTGTGAAAGTGTAGGTTCATTCTGCGTGAAGGCGTCGTTCAGATTAGATCATTACAATATCGATCATGAAATATATTCAGATTTTTGTTATCCTGGAGAAAAACTTTATCCAATATGTATATCTATATTGATAATTTTAGTTATCACAAGGAAAAGATTCACAGTAAGTATGTAAAAGTTTGCAAGAGGAGCTGCAAGACGTAAAAATTGGAATGACGAATGAACAAGCAGATGAACAGAACTGGCCGTTTCCGTTCTTGTACAAAGAAAAATGTAGCTGTTCTGTACCAAGCAATTCATTTTGTATTGGAACTCGTATTATATAAGGTCTTATACTAACGCTTGACAATGGCCAATTCCCACTATAGTTCGAGTTAATCCCTCAACCTGACTGGGCCCGGTGTACACTGGTGCATCACCTGTGGGCCACATGATCTATGAGTTGTTTCTAGCCTCTTCCCTATGTTTATGAACAGAAGCGCCCTTTCAACTGATGATAACTAGAATATGCAGACCTGAGCTTGCCAGGGTTATTACGGTCCTTTCCTGAATGGTTGGATATTTTATCTCATCATATTTACCCAGTTATCAATAGCCCATCTATGTTATAAACATAGGGGATAATCTAAAGAGAAAGCACGACGTCGCAGCAACACATTTTCTCCAATTACCTGAGCATATTGGGATTGGCCATTCAATTTTTCAATTTTCCTTTTACATTGTTGCAGAAACTTATAAAACAGGGCTATTCCACCAAGCGCATCCACTCAAAGTTTCTCAAATTTGGCGATACATATCGCATGCTGATAGCAAATACGAACGTAGCGTGCAAGATCTATGGCGCCACCGTATTCTCGTGTCTGAATGTGAGGTACGGAAGGAAACTTTCTGTGGAGTCGTGTGGTTGCTTTCTCGTCGCCAGACGTCGACAATTTTTTCCACCTGTTGAATATCGCCCCAATTCGCCAGCTATGGTAGTCCAAAATCTGATGAAAAACTCCAGATATCCTTGTGTGCTGATATTGATCCAGTGGATCTCTGACCCTCATCAATGCGGCCCGAGTTCGATTCCGCACGCCGTCGACTCGGTTGTGTGTGAGATTGGGCTTGATATCACAGACCGTGCTCGTAGGTTTCCTTCCGGGTACTCCCGCTTCCCTATCACACCGAAAACCAGGCTTATGATCGTGAGATATGTATCTGTGTGTGACTGTGTTTTAATCAACGTCACAAAACATTATTGCAGAAACTTATAAAACAGGGCTATACCATCAAGTGCCTCCACTCAAAGTTTCTCAAATTTGGCGATACATATCGCATGCTGATAGCAAATACGAACGTAGCGTGCAAGATCTATGGCGCTACGTTACGTAACTTGTGTCTAATTCCGCTTAACCCGGGGCTAGGGGCCGTATGAACCCATGTACTTCAAGATCCTCATGGTACTCATATGAACAGTCACAATCAAAGCGTGACTGAGATACATCTTTTTTTTAGATGACGACTCTATAACGAATATTATGGATTAACAATACTGATCAGCGATACGGATTTGATATTTTTGGAACATCATGATGTCTTGCCGGCATCATTGAAAACTGTTGACCGCTTCTCTCTTGCAGGAAACAAGCCTATGTTTATGTATACTATGATTGTCTTTTTGAATTTGGTGCTAATACTGTTATGTGGAAAATGGAATAGGTCTTTGGATTATGGACGCGGATATTCTCTAATGGACGACGGCTGGATTATGAATGACGGACTAGACGCTTGTAATCCCAAATCCACCGAGCGCTGTCATACGTCATTAACAATTTCTATTAGTATAATAGCTTATAATAGCTTATAATAAGCGATATAAACATTCAAAACCCAATGTTATCATACGCTGATTGAAATCAAGTTATGAGGGCTATAATTGAAACGCTTTCCTATAATCAAACCGCGTCATCTCTGTTTATTCAATCACAGCTGTTACCGCTATACAACCCTATACTTTCGCATTGACAGGGACTAAAATCAATACAATTAGGTAACATGCCCGCCTCCTATCTGTATAGCGAGGTTATGATCGATATATATATACCGCGTAATTATCAGTCGAGTGTTTGGTAACACTAATTGTAATGTTGTAAAAATTGATATAGAGCCTACGATATAGGCCTCATTTTTGAATGATTAGCGTACAGATTCGGAGAATTTATTGATATGAATCCGTACTATATATATATATATATATATATATATATCGAAATAACATCTTTTGTAAAAGCGATATGAAACCTAAAATATAGGTTATTTAATCGTTATTAATAATTAACGTATGAATTCGGAAGATTTATTAATAATGTCATATGTAGATCTATGCTATATATATTCAGGCAAACTTAATACCCAAACGTCAATTTCAGTTCCATAACCTTGTGAAAGAGCTGAGGGTATATCGATAACGAATACACCGGTATACCCTGGTGGCGAAATCAACTAATCAAAGGATTTGATCGGCTGTCTTGTGTACTCGCGCGGTAAAAGTCTGTTTATTAAGAATTTACGCATCTCAACGGCAGACTCTTCCGCTTCATCGTTTGATAAGTCGTCTTCCTCACGAATCCGTTTCTCAGTCGCCATTACTTTCTGATGAATCGGGTGCTTCCGTAGTTTTCTCCATAACCTTAAATTACGGACGTAGATATTTCGGAGCCTTGTCTGTATTCTGGGTAAAAGCTTGTCATATGCCATCTGATGCGCAGTTGGTTCATCCATTCCGTCTTCCGCAAGGTCGTTTATATCAGATTCATGATCATCAATCGCTTTATCCCCGAAGAGATCCCACAAACACTCGTCATTCTCGACGTCATCGTTGTCATCAGCAGTATCATCATTATCATCATCATCGTAACTTCTCCGTCATCATCAGCGTCGTCACCATTACCTTCACCATCATCACCATCATTGTCATCATCATTATCTTCACCATCGGCGTCAGTAGCGTCGGTATCATTTTGATCACCATGGTAGCCAAAAGTTTGACCTGGAGTATATGTATTTTTACCATTACTACCGGAACTGAAAAATCGTCCCCATGGACAATACTTCCGCCCGCATGGTAATACGACCTTCCACATGTCGTAGGGTCACTCACCGTCATCGTATAGGGTTGCTCTACTCTACTTGTTGGACCTATAGCGAGGCTCGGTGGTGTCTCTTGGTTGTGTTTGCATTGAATGTGTCTGAGCATACTATCGCGACGAGAGAAGATTCTCTGACAGAACGTACGACCGATACATATGGACTGATGAGGGACCCGTGTTCATTCCTATATGTACAGTCACCACCACCACCACCACCACCACCACCAGGAGAGGACTCAAAAGGTCACGAAAGTTCATATAAAGTCCTATATGTACAGACACCACCACCACCACCACCACCACCACCGGGAGAGGACTCAAAAGGTCCCGAAAGTTCATATAAAGTCCTATATGTACAGACACCACCACCACCACCACCACCACCGAGCGACTTGTGACGTCATCTTTCGTGTTGACCACTCGTGGCCCTGGTGTCAAAAACTGGACCTAGTGCGAGATAACTCCGGGTTGTCACGTGACCCGACAGTGATCTTTGTTGCACCATTATTAATATCCGATATTGTAAAAGGTTATCTTTGAGCATATTGACACCAGGGGGCGTCATCAGGTCACCATTATTAATACCCATAAAGGGGACAAAGAGGTTAACAGCGCCCGCCTGGTATCAATATGCTCAAAGATAACCTTTTACAATATCGGATATTAATAATGGTGCAACAAAGATCACTGTCGGGTCACGTGACAGCCCGGAGTTATCTCGCACTAGTTCCAGTTTTTGTCACCAGGGCCACGAGTGGTCACACGACAGATGACGTCACAAGTCGCTCGGTGGTGGTGGTGGTGGTGGTGTCTGTACATATAGGACTTTATATGAACTTTCGTGACCTTTTGAGTCCTATCCCGGTGGTGGTGGTGGTGGTGTCTGTACATATAGGACTTTATATGAACTTTCGTGACCTTTTGAGTCCTATCCTGGTAGTGGTGGTGGTGGTGACTGTACATATAGGAATGAATACGGGTCCCTCATCAGTCCATATGTATCGGTCGACTGATCAACATGTCGTGTACGTGTACGTTCTGTCAGAGAATCTTCTCTCATCGCGATAGTATGCTCAGACACATTCAATGCAAACACAACCAAGAGACACCACCGAGCCTCGCTATAGGTCCAACAAGTAGAGTAGAGCAACCCTATACGATGACGGTGAGTGACCCTACGACATGTGGAAGGTCGTATGACCATGCGGGCGGAAGTATTGTCCATGGGGACGATTTTTCCAGTTCCGGTAGTAATGGTAAAAATACATATACTCCAGGTCAAACTTTTGGCTACCATGGTGATCAAAATGATACCGACGCTACTGACGCCGATGATGAAGATAATGATGATGACAATGATGATGATGGTGAAGGTAATGGTGACGACGCTGATGATGACGGAGAAGTTATGGATGACGATGATGATGATAATGATGATACTGCTGATCACAACGATGACGTCGAGAATGACGAGTGTTTGTGGGATCTCTTCGGGGATAAAGCGATTGATGATCATGAATCTGATATAAACGACCTTGCGGAAGACGGAATGGATGAACCAACTGCGCATCAGATGGCATATGACAAGCTTTTACCCAGAATACAGACAAGGTTCCGAAATATCTACGTCCGTAATTTAAGGTTATGGAGAAAACTACGGAAGCACCCGATTCATCAGAAAGTAATGGCGACTAAGAAACGGATGCGTGAGGAAGACGACTTATCAACGATGAAGCGGAAGAGTCTGCCGTTGAGATGCGTAAATTCTTAATAAACAGACTTTTACCGCGCGAGTACACAAGACAACCGATCAAATCCTTTGATTAGTTGATTTCGCCACCAGGGTATACCGGTGTATTCGTTATCGATATACCCTCAGCTCTTTCACAGGGTTATGGAACTGAAATTGACGTTTGGGTATTAAGATTGCTCAGTTTGTATTTTCGTTTTGAAACTGTCATTACTAAATTAATTTGTATAAATAGATATATACTTTGAACTTTAACAACCGACGTTGTGTTCTTCTTTCTTTCAGCCACCGTCCAGAGTCGTTTCGATATGACTTTATATGGACGATAGTCGGTTACAACGAGTATCCAGTGATAATAAATATACCATCCATAGATAGGTGTAGCAACTCTTTATTGTTATTATTGGTTTTGACTTTTTGGAAAGTTTCATTCGCCAATAACCACAAAACTCAGAACTACAACAGGTTGGACACATAAAAACCCCGAATGACACCTGTCGGGCGAAACATGCGCAATCTCGGCATAAAATAACTCTACATTTTCCACAAACTTCGACGCCTAATGACTGGTTTCAGTTTTTGCAAACTCTGGGCGAGAATAAACGGGATAATTCTTCTACACATTTGCGTGTTTTAATCTCCGGAAGTGAAGGGGAATCATTTAGGAGAATGGTTGTCGGACTTATTATACCCGCATTCCAGTCATCGTCATTATAAACCGTTCGTGTTTCAACGACCCCATCTATGGCAAATACATTCTCCAAACTGGGCCAACCGGAACTACCTAAAATGCCCTCATTTTCTCGTACGAATCCAGCCCATACAGAGTTTTTATCCTGTAAAAAACATACAATTGAGATATTAAAAGTGAGCGATCGCTATATGGAACTCGGCTATACTCCAATTTTAGCTAATTTACAACGCCGTTCGCTATGTATATCGTTATATGGACAAAGTCGTGTGGTTAAACGTATCAGTATTGTCGGTGACTAAGTCGTAATACAATTCTAATACTTACGGACGATTCTTCAGGTTCGATGGTATTTTTCAGTAAATTCGCCATTCCGAAGTAATAAGCGATATAAACATTCAAAACCCAATGTTATCATACGCTGATTGAAATCAAGTTATGAGGGCTATAATTGAAACGCTTTCCTATAATCAAACCGCGTCATCTCTGTTTATTCAATCACAGCTTTTACCCCTAAACAAGCCTATACTTTCGCATTGACAGGGACTAAAATCAATACAATTATGTAACATGCCCGCCTCCTATCTGTATAGCGAGGTTATGATCGATATATATATACCGCGTAATTATCAGTCGAGTGTTTGGTAACACTAATTGTAATGTTGAAAAAATTAATATAGAGCCTACGATATAGGCCTCATTTTTGAATGATTAGCGTACAGATTCGGAGAATTTATTGATATGAACCCGTACTATATATATATATATATATATATATATATATATCGAAATAACATCTTTTGTAAAAGCGATATGAAACATAAAATATAGGATATTTAATCGTTATTAATAATTAACGTATGAATTCGGAAGATTTATTAATAATGTCATATGTAGATCTATACTATATATATTCAGGCAAACTTAATACCCAAACGTCAATTTCAGTTCCATAACCCTGTGAAAGAGCTGAGGGTATATCGATAACGAATACACCGGTATACCCTGGTGGCGAAATCAACTAATCAAAGGATTTGATCGGTTGTCTTGTGTACTCGCGCGGTAAAAGTCTGTTTATTAAGAATTTACGCATCTCAACGGCAGACTCTTCCGCTTCATCGTTTGATAAGTCGTCTTCCTCACGAATCCGTTTCTCAGTCGCAATTACTTTCTGATGGATCGGGTGCTTCCGTAGTTTTCTCCATAACCTTAAATTACGGACGTAGATATTTCGGAACCTTGTCTGTATTCTGGGTAAAAGCTTGTCATATGCCATCTGATGCGCAGTTGGTTCATCCATTCCGTCTTCCGCAAGGTCGTTTATATCAGATTCATGATCATCAATCGCTTTATCCCCGAAGAGATCCCACAAACACTCGTCATTCTCGACGTCATCGTTGTGATCAGCAGTATCATCATTATCATCATCATCGTCATCCATAACTTCTCCGTCATCATCAGCGTCGTCACCATTACCTTCACCATCATCATCATTGTCATCATCATTATCTTCATCATCGGCGTCAGTAGCGTCGGTATCATTTTGATCACCATGGTAGCCAAAAGTTTGACCTGGAGTATATGTATTTTTACCATTACTACCGGAACTGGAAAAATCGTCCCCATGGACAATATTTCCGCCCGCATGGTCATACGACCTTCCACATGTCGTAGGGTCACTCACCGTCATCGTATAGGGTTGCTCTACTCTACTTGTTGGACCTATAGCGAGGCTCGGTGGTGTCTCTTGGTTGTGTTTGCATTGAATGTGTCTGAGCATACTATCGCGATGAGAGAAGATTCTCTGACAGAACGTACACGTACACGACATGTTGATCAGTCGACCGATACATATGGACTGATGAGGGACCCGTATTCATTCCTATATGTACAGTCACCACCACCACCACCACCACCACGATAGGACTCAAAAGGTCACGAAAGTTCATATAAAGTCCTATATGTACAGACACTACCACCACCACCACCGGGATAGGACTCAAAAGGTCACGAAAGTTCATATAAAGTCCTATATGTACAGACACCACCACCACCACCACCACCGAGCGACTTGTGACGTCATCTTTCGTGTTGACCACTCGTGGCCCTGGTGACAAAAACTGGACCTAGTGCGAGATAACTCCGGGTTGTCACGTGACCCGACAGTGATCTTTGTTGCACCATTATTAATATCCGATATTGTAAAAGGTTATCTTTGAGCATATTGACACCAGGGGGCGTCATCAGGTCACCATTATTAATAACCATAAAGGGGACAAGGAGGTTAACAGCGCCCGCCTGGTATTAATAGTTGAAAAAATTAATATAGAGCCTACGATATAGGCCTCATTTTTGAATGATTAGCGTACAGATTCGGAGAATTTATTGATATGAATCCGTACTATATATATATATATATATATATATATATATATATATATAGCGAAATAACATCTTTTGTAAAAGCGGTATGAAACCTAAAATATAGGTTATTTAATCGTTATTAATAATTAACGTATGAATTCGGAAGATTTATTAATAATGTCATATGTAGATCTATACTATATATATTCAGGTAAATTATAACGTATATAATTTATCAATATCCAGACGCAATAATTTATACTAATAGAAATTGTTAATGACGTATGACAGCGCTCGGTGGATTTGGGAGGCAGAGGAGGCTATGTGCATTTGGGAGGCTTGTGCGGGGCCTGTGATACTGCTCCCCTACTACTAAGACTGAATTGCAATATTAGCAAAGGTAACCAGTTGCTATGGTGACTTTTGTGGTTTGGGACAATTAGTCATTCATTCCTGTAAGCGGATGCCATTGTCCTAAACGAGGCACCAGTCACGTGACCGGTGCCAGTCCGTGCGTCTGCCACTACAAAATGATGGGCTGTAGTTAGCTGCTTCTATCCTTGTAACATGGTCGAAAGGCGCGTCAACGTGAGCCAATAAGCTTGTTGGGCTATTGTCCGCACACGCTTGCCGTGCTTTGCTGCGCCCGGGACCGATCTCTGTGGAAACCCCGTGTGGTAAATTGTATTTATAGTGACTGCCGTGTAAGTTAGTTACATATATGCCTAGCTGAGCCCAACTTATCGAAGAACAATTTCGCATCGATTCTGTTCTCCGGGTTCGCATTGTTCTCGGCCAGCTAACAACCACCGCTCGATTGCATAGACGACGGTACATAAGACATAGCGGTGCATGTGTACACGAGAGAGGAGAGATGCTACGGAAGCCAAGCCGAGGAAAACTCATTCGAGCCCTCTAGTCAATCTATAAAATATTAATACTGCTAGCTACTTAGCATATCGTCCCAGTAACTTTCAAAGATACGAGAAGCCTGTGTCAATGAAAACTTAATGGAAGAATAATCTCTAGCAATTAAGCTTCAGCTCTAGAACGCTTTTTGGTATCGATTTCCCAGGTACTATTCTGGAGTCGAGCATAATGGTAGTCACACAGGTATTTGTGTGTTGGTTTGTTTACATACCTGTATCGACGACAAAGTAGTTTGTGACAGATATATGTCGTACACGGATAATTTGTCCCAGAACTGCTTATGATATTCGAAAACAAGGTGGTTTAGGGGAGATCCAAGCGTTTTGGAATTCATTGTTATTTTGTGGTACAGAGGACCCGGTTAAAGCCGTGGACTCCACAACTGAACAATATCATGCTGGATTTTGATCAGATC
This sequence comes from Hanleya hanleyi, assembly GCA_036873755.1. NCBI lineage: Eukaryota > Metazoa > Mollusca > Polyplacophora > Lepidopleurida > Hanleyidae > Hanleya > Hanleya hanleyi. Next base: position 29,880 of record JAVTVY010005843.1, read on the forward strand.
TTGTTTTTTCTGTATTCCACCCGTTTGGAATAGATGACCGATGATGATGTTTGGTATGTCGATCAAGTGAAAACGCCCCCGCTTAACCGTCCTGATACAGAACTTAGTATGACACGATCCAGAAAAACACCCGACAGAATATCGTGGAAAACCCAGGACAAGATGTAAAAACTTGGATATGTCTAACCACGCGGACAGGATTCCAAGCAATGAACATGAACTTGATTTTACAGATCCAAATGTTGATACCAATTCAAAAGGATGAAGTTTTAGTCCATGACGGCTTAATGGCAGCGGCTGTATGTGCGCTATTGGAGTTGTTCCTCGTCATGGTCTACCACCAAGGTTTACACGATGTAATGGTGTGATACTAGAACTCTGAGGCCATCATTGACCAAATATCTTTAAAATTCACAGATAATCATGGCAAATAATTAACATTCAATAACAGCTAACTCAGGAGAGGAACAGAAAACGTATTGGTAGACTATGGTACTTCGTTTTCTGCGAGGTCGTGATTGATATGGGAATTTCAGGACAATTTCAGCGAATGGTGCGAAATAATTGCACTAATGGCAGACTCGGGGATCTATGACAATATCACTGTGTCGTCCAGGTTTTGGCCATCGGACTATGAGTACTTCACCACCCCAGTGGCTATCGCTTCACAGGTCTTCGCCATATCTGTGATCATTATAACCGACTTGGTGGGCAACCTGGTCATGTGTTATGCCGTCTATCGGACTCCCAACTTGAGGACGGTCACTAACATATTCACGGTCAACCTGGGAATCGTGGACTTGTCCGTTGGGGTATTAATATTACCCATGTGGATAGTCTCAACCGTGCATCTGTCCTGGCCCCTTCCGCATGTCCTTTGTCAGATCACCGCCTTCATGACCGTGCTTCTGCTCACGTGTTCCATATACACCTTAGCTGGCATTTCCCTGGATCGCTATTTCAGCATCTGTCACCCTTTGAGATATCCCGCTGAAGTGACTCAGAAAAGGGTACTGATTTCAGTGGGCGTTATATGGGTGATCAGTACCCTTTTGGCGGGTGCCCCTATGGTGGGGTGGGGTGAGTATTCATTCCAGCCGCAGACTATACCTATATGTAACCCAGAATGGGTTTCCGAGATCAGCTATACCATCGTATTGGTACTCATTGGTATTGCCGTTCCCCTGGGCGCCATGCTATTTTCATACATTATGATTATCTGTGTCGCCAAACGCCAAGCTAGAAAAATAGTAGAGATTCAAAATCAACTACAAAACCCTTGGATTACCTCCCAAGTCAGTGGAAAAGAAGAAAAAACGGACTTAAGAGAGAAACTTCAAAAGCGCCGGTTCTTCTCGCAAAGTCGTAGAAGTCGTAGTATGGCGAACTTTAAACGATTCAGTACAGTGACTAAAAACCTGAAAACGCTCAAAACAGTCTTCATAGTTGTTGGTAAGTATTTATCTTAGCGACGATTTCACGCGGTTTTCTATACACTGAGCTTCGGTCATTAGCTGCTTGAGGGTTGGAAGTCCCGATCCTATGATCAGTGTAACGCTCGACAATGTAAAAGGAAAATTGAAAAATTGAATGGCCAATTCCCAATATAATTCAGGTAATCCCTGGAGAAAGCTGTCTTGTTCATGTGTTGGCGACGCTGGTGCGCAATTAACACGTGGGCCACCGTGATCTTCGAGTTGTTCTCTTTATATTATCCCCTATGTTTATAACATAGAGCAGGTTTTTCAACTATTGATAACTGGTGTAAATATGATGGATAAAATATTCCAACCATTCTAGGAAAGGACCAACAATAACCCTGGCAAGCTCAGGTCAAAAATATACTAGTTATCATCAGTTGAAACACTCGCTCTCTGTTCTATAAACATAGGGAAGAGGTCAAGAGAACAACTCATAGATCATGGTGGCCCACATGCTGTGCACCAGTGTCGCCGACACCGGGCCCAGACAGCATTGCCCAGGGATTAACTCGAACTATAGTGGGAATTGGCCATTGTCAAGCGTTAAGTATAAGGACCTTATATAATACGAGTTCCGTCGGAAAAATGAATTGCTTGGTACAAGAACAGCTACATTTTTCTTTGTACAAGAACGGAAACGGCCTCTCTGTTCATCTGCTTGTTCATTCGTCCATTCCAATTTCAACGTCTTGCAGCTCCTCTTGCCAAACTTTTACATACTTACTGTGATTTATCTTTTCCTTGTGATAACTATAAATTATCAATATAGATATACATATTATTATAAAGCTTATTTCTCCAGGATAACAAAAATCTGAATATATTTGCCATGAGATCGATACTTAAGTAATGATCTTAATCTGAACGCACGCCTTCACGCAAAATGAACCTACACTTTCAAACACTTATTTTGTGAAAAAAAAAGTTCTAAATTTTTCAGTTAATTAATGCTTTTGTCGAGTAAAATACCCCTTAAACAAAATAACGATGCCGGACTTTTTCGAATTTGGCCTAGATTTCTTCTTCCAAGGTGCAGTATGTTTAAAATTGTATGCTAGTCCGTTTGAGTAATCCTTTGTTGGAGAGTGAGACAGTGGTCCGAAACATATCGTACAAAATATCAACAAAAAGATATAACTCCTAGAATGAATTTCAGGCAGAACATTTAAAAAATTAATTTTGTCCTTTTTGCCATCCTGATTGGGAAAATCCAAGAAGGCTGCCAACGAATCTAAACCCCCGGTTTGATTGCTTGTATAGATGTTGCAATGACGGCGAATACACATAAACAAACATTGTTTTCTAGCCAATAAAGCTTCTTATACACATTTCTAGGCAATAAGAGAAATATTTCAGATAACAACTGAAAAACTGTCACTTTATTTCCAAAAATCCAAGGAGCAGGTTCTTTGAACGACCAGTTTCTTCCACACCTATATTTGGCAAATGCACTTTTAAACTTCTATTGAAAAAAAAAATGGTGGACACATAACTCCTCACTCCAAACTCACATTTGAAGTTTCTATACAAGCATAATTTGCCAGTTTCTCTATTTATCTCCTTTGCCAATTTTACTTGTTATACAACTTTTCCTCTATCAATCGAATGACAAAAGCCTTAACATAGCAAATAATAACATTTCTTTATAATGACAATCCAATTCAGAATTATAAGCTCATCTGAATATGTTATTACGGATTCTGTTCTCGTCCATTTGAGTACATTTAGTTCAGTGGCCCATAACTACTTTCCATTGTCCGCCCATATCACCATTCACACCCGTATTAGGTGCTTATTTGCCAAAACCCAAATAAAAACGTCCAGCCCTGTGTTGAATAGCGTTAACATACGGTACATCAGAATTTGCCAACGCCGATTTGCAAATGGACACGGAACAGGTCACACATGATATACGACGAGGGGAAATAGTTCAGGTTTTTTATACTCGAAGCTAAAATAAACTGCTAAATTAGAATAAAAAGATTTTAAAAACGCGCCTTTCAGATGATCGCTCATGTCCACAATTTTGAATTGGACCACCATATTTCGAGCCGTGGACTACGCCAATGGATTCAACATGGGCCCAAAGTAATAGGCCATGGTGAAAAACAGTTCGCTTTTGAGGAAATTATAACAGCAGCTAAAAATAATGCATTGAATGAGAATAGCATGCCAATTGCAGATGTCCCACGTAGCCGCCATTTTGAATTTCCTCATATAACTTACGCTGATGAGTATACATATAGAATCAAAGTGATAAGCTATAGTGTAAAATAGTTCGGTTTCGAATGATTGGTAATTTGAACTGAATATGATGCCTTAAATAAGATGAATTTAAAATAATAAACGATTCCCATATTACAGCCAAATGATCGCCATGTTGAATTTAACCATCATTTTTGCGTCTGTTAGTTGTTGTAATATAATCGACCTTACAAAAGTCTGTTCAACCAAAACTGGAGATATTTATATTCACGGCAGCCATCTTGGATTTTCCCATCCCGAGTTGTGAGAAAATATGGCAACATGTTTTTTGTCATTCTACTTTTATACAGATTCAATATTATCAAAGTTGCCCACTTTTAACAAGCAATGAAGACGGGACTTCATATTTGCTACATAGGCCCACGGACTATAGACAGGCTAGAATAGATTTCACAGGCAAAATGACAATATGTGTGAACTGGGTAGTCCTGGGTAGTGTTTGGCACCCACATTTATATATTTGCTCTCACAACAGAGCCAGAAGAAGTTAGCCAACTCTGCAGCCAAACAGTGGTCATAAAAAATTACAATAAAACACCAGATGTTTCATTTGAAGAATTTTATATAATTAACCAACCAGAAAATGAAAACAGTTACAAAATGTGGTACAATAAAAGTTTAGGTTTAAATGATTCTAAATGTTCGCACACAGTCCATTAAGTGACCAATTCAGTTCGCTTTCTTCCTATAGCGTTGATGCAAAACTCTTCCCAGTTTCTTTATCCCGTGTCCTGTCCTGTTTTTTTGCAGCGTGTAGAACAAACTGAACTCTACAAAACGACTACCATTTCTCCGTGATATCGATAATATATCATGCTTGAAATAACTTTGTAATTCTCTCCATATAAAACTCCAGCACACTTGTTTCATGTACCGGACCTCAATTACATAGGGAGACGTCATAATGTATTCACGTTCACTGGTACAAAGGCCATTGATGCCATACAAAGTAAAAACAGGCGGTCCGTGGGAGTGTGGCTTATAGCCTATGCCCAGTGAAGTTGCCGAATGATAAACCACACACTCCTCTATGACCATACACGGCATTGCTGACCTTTGTGCTGGTCAACACGAATACATTATGACGTCGCTCTATGTAATTGAGCATCGATACATGAAACAACTGTACTGGATTTTCATTTGAAGAGAATTACAAAGTTATTTCAAGCGTGATATTTTATCGATATCACGGAGTTATGGTGGCCATTTTGTAGAGTTCAATTTGTTCTACACGATGCAAAAAAGAAAATTTATGCAGAGTTAACTATTGATTTTTGACAAACTCCAAAGTAGACGACTAATGAAAATGGACAGACTGTAGGCCAAACCTGAGAATATAGTAAACATAAACAGGTACCGGTAATTACGTCAAGAACAGCCGGAACACACCTCATCATTATACTTGCATGGAAAACACGACTGACAAACCCATTCAACATATTGATTCTTTTACACATCAGTTGTTTCCTATACAAGATTGGAATATCGCGTGGAAAATAATTAGCGTCAATTTATATTCTAACATGGCATTTTCATGCGACACTATTGGAACTTGGCCCAGCAGCGTGGTAATCTTTTGTTAACGTACCAGTTTGCTTTCCATCCTTCTTCTTGTATAATTAATTACCAGTCTCCCTATTCCTGAATAATTAGGAATGGGTTGAATTGTCATATCCTTAATGTTACATGTAACATGACATTCATTCACCATCGGCGGTCAACATTTATATGCCCTTCATCACCGTCTAGCTAAATAATATATAGCCCTCTACCAGAGTATAACCCTCTACCAGAGTATAACCCTCTACCAGAGTATAACCCTCTACCAGAGTATAACCCTCTACCAGAGTATAACCCTCTACCAGAGTATAACCCTCTACTAGAGTATAACCCTCTACCAGAGTATAACCCTCTACCAGAGTATAACCCTCTACCAGAGTATAACCCTCTACCAGAGTATAACCCTCTACCAGAGTATAACCTCTACCAGAGTATAACCCTCTACCAGAGTATAACCCTCTACCAGAGTATAACCCTCTACCAGAGTATAACCCTCTACCAGAGTATAACCTCTACCAGAGTATAACCCTCTACCAGAGTATAACCCTCTACCAGAGTATAACCCTCTACCAGAGTATAACCCTCTACCAGAGTATAACCTCTACCAGAGTATAACCCTCTACCAGAGTATAACCCTCTACCAGAGTATAACCCTCTACCAGAGTATAACCCTCTACCAGAGTATAACCCTCTACCAGAGTATAACCCTCTACCAGAGTATAACCCTCTACCAGAGGGCTATATATTATTTAGCTACCATCGTCATGAGCAACAGCTTCCCCCTTTTGTAGCATATTTTCTCTTGCTCTAGCCATTACATAAAATTGGGCGCGTGCGTATAATATAAGTCTCCCAAATCTCATGTTGGTAAATCATTTGCCTTTAAGGGGAATTAGGACTTGTGACATTTTTGAAATTTGACAAAGAATTTCGTGAATTACTTCAAACAAATAGTCCTATTTTCTTGTGTTTAATTGTGTTTCCTATCTTTCGGAGATGAAATAATGCACCCTTGATAATTTAGTGCATTTTTGAAAAATTCAACCTGACAAGCAAAATGTCAAAATCTCTCAAGTCCCGCTGATTCTTAAGGCATGTGGCTAAAACTCCTTACTTTGATATTCACTGCTTGTTCGAAGTACTTTGATTATATCGATTATTGGAGCAAACTAATAGCATCATTGCTTGAAAAGTGTTTTCGTGTTTATGATGTCCTGACATACTTAGTGTTGTTGAAATCTGGACTCAATAGTTTCAGACTTCTGCCTCTCAAATATACGACCCAGCTAGTGAATTGTACGGACAAGAAAGGGAACTTATAGGACATGTACAACACAGGCGTAGGAAGCGAGCGGGGTTTCGCTCAGGTTTTAAGATCGACAACTCGGCTGACTGCATGAACGTTGATAGCTGCTGTAACATAGTTTTCACGTAATAGAATAAAGGATGGAAATTGTGTAAATGCTATTAGTATATAACTATTTCCAGCTTAAGCTACAATATTTATGCCTGCCGTCGCCAGTGTAATGATTGTCTATTATGGTATTGGGGACAATCTGCCCCCACAGGTCAAATCTTCTTCAATACAAACTATCCAATCAGATTCTGTGATTACCACTTCCTGTTTGTCAATTTTGGCCCAGTTTAGCAATCAACTGACAGAACTAGCACTTCCGGTTTATGTTTTGGCCCTATTGCGCAAGTCTCCCATCAATAATTTGAATTGTCTATCGCTTTCTCATTCTTTGTTTAAAACTTCGGCGTATATAACACAAGACTTCTTTATTGATGCATGTCGAGCTGACCTTTCGTTGTAGATACTTCCAACTTTTTCAAGCTGTGGAGCTGACGTTTCGTTGGCAATTTTCCATGCTGTGGAAAAAAAGTTAGAAGTATCTCTACCGAATCTCCAACGAAACGTCGTTTCGTTGGAGATACTTCCAACTTTTTCAAGCTTGAAAAAGTTAATAGTTTCTGAATGTCAGGTCCACAGCAATAAAGAAGTTGTTATCCAGAGAATGGCCTTGTGTTTGTTTGAAACGACATGTGAGATACTTGCAGTTTGGAAGCCAACTGTTCCTTTCTGCAATGAAAAAGAAAGGTCCGCATATAGGTTATATTTCTTCTGGGAATGACATAAAATAAAAGTTGATTACGAAAATGAGACCTTGAGTTCCCTCGGCGTCACCTATCTTTAGTATGCTAGTATATTTCCCGTGCCAGTATTCCATAAAGCTTTGGACAACTTCTCCGTCAGAGTCAACGCCTCGCGTCATTACTACGTACCGGTAGCGGTAACCTGAGCCAGCGTCAGCCCAGTTTTTTTTCCTCGTGTCCTTAAGGCCATACATTTTGGTCTAAAAAACACAGACACAGATTACACCGGCTCTTATCGCGATGATACGCATTCTTAAAGTTTCTACCAAATCACCTTCAAACCCCATATTTTTCTGATGCTATATTTGTGTAATATTTGGCAATTGATAGCGATTTACTGTTTTTCGGGGAATGGTGGAGGGTCAAAAACAACAAACGTGAAATGGTTGGTTACATGAAGTAGCGTTTCGGTTGTTACCGCCATATATGAGTGAGTGAGTGAGTGAATAGGATTCAATAGAATCCGCATTTCGGTTGTTACCGCCATATATGAGTGAGTGAGTGAATAGGATTTAACGTCGCTTTCAACACTATTTCAGTCATATCGCGACGAACCAACTATAGGAACCACCCAGCTAAAGTGGCGTTCACAGAGGAAGTTTCTAGACAAAGCGAGCGTGTACGATTCCGTCGAAAGAATTGGCTACAACTGTTACCTTCGACTGACTCGAAATAATTACTTTGTTGAAAAATTGACTAAAAATGTAGTGAATTTCTCAGAGTGAGTTTTGGGAAATAAACCATATACGCGACTGTTTTATTCACGAAGTTGAAACATGATTTGCTTGAGGGTCTACTGCGATGAATTCCTTGGCACTGTTGAAATAAAAACAGGTGCACGTGTATGGAAGGCCAAATGTCCAAATAATCAGAAACTCACAGTTATTGAATCGAAAACCTAAGTTTTCAAACAGAAAACTTAAGTTATCAAACAGAAAACCATGGTTTTCGAATCGAAAACTTAGGTTTACGGTCGAAAACCTAGGTTATCTACCACACAACCCCGAGTTTCTATTTCTCAACACCGAAAATCACAGTTGTGATTAGAAAACTTAAGTTATCGAACCGAAAACCTAGGTTTTCGAATTGATAACTTAAGTTTACGGTCGAAAACCTAAGTTATCTAGCAGACAACCCTGAGTTTCTCTTTTATTGGACACTTTCTAATCGATAACCTAGGTTTTCGAATTGATGGTTCTCGTGAAGTGAAACTCGACTTTCTAACTTTTTGCATGCCTGTAGTAAACGCTGTAGACCCAGCGACAGCTTGTGTGTCACCGAAGTATTTGCAAAGTAACTATCTACATATCACTGAATGTGCTTTGCTGGTGTGAATTACATTGACCTGTCTTATGTCGGTCAGTCAGCTTGACCGGCTAGCTGAATTTCAACTAGATTATTTCCCCCAATTCAGTCTGCAGCATATATATACAGCTGTTAAACTGTTTAAATGCCTAGTTCTGAGTACCAACACCCAGTCGTTGATAAAGTTGTATAAACTAGGCTC
>JAVTVY010005844.1:0-36999 GCA_036873755.1 Hanleya hanleyi
ATTGCTTCCCACATTGGGCTCCACTTCGAGGATGGAGTTATAATGGGATCCCAAATTGCCCAATACTATGAAGCAACGATCATGGATGGATGCAAAATGGAGACAATTTCCGGTCCTCCTGCGTTTCAAATGTTTTCGTTCGTAACTTTTATGTCACGTGTATAGGAGCAGAAATTAGTGGTAAAGCATATACAGGGTTTATAGATCAAAACAATATATGGAACTCCACACGGCCTGACAGGAACAAGCAATACTATCCATTGATATACAAGTAAATTCATCTGTGTGAAAGATTTTCATTTCTTTAGAAGTTGCCAAAATATATCCCCTGCCATATGCCATTATACATCGATTCATTGCTAACAAAACATACTACTCTCATAAAAATATGTCAAATAAAAATATTAAAAAACAAGATAACAGTCACCGAATTTCTGTATACCCTGTACCTGTTTTTATTTGGCACTCATCTGATTTCACCACCCATGTTGGGCCACATGGTTCTTTGCCCAAACTTTCCTTGTCAACACAAGCTCTTTTTGACGGGGAGTATACACTATCAGCGGAATCTTTGGTACAATTAACCCTTTCAACGACATTCAGCCACGGGTCCAATGAATTGATGTTCGGAGGTTTGTACCTGTAGAAGCTCCGGCAGTCATACGGATCCGGGTATTGCCAAGGCTGCCCGGGTGGTGTTTCTAGTTCGCAGTAATCTAGAAAAGAAATCGGGAAAGGTAAGTACAGCGTTCAAGAACGACTGGAAATTTATTATATATTAAAATATATATTTATATTTTCATTGTATTTCCTGTTTAGAACTTGAATTAATATTACAATCCATGTTTTATTACGACTGTTCTAACATCTTAGGTGAAGCACGGATATAACTGTATATTAGTTTGTGGATGACGGGACGGACACTGAAGATTATGCCCATGATAATAAACAAGAGGAACGGCAACATGTGTTGTAACATAAATAATAATAATAAAAAAGATAAATAAAAATAATAACTGTCGAAATCCTTGAAGCAGGCCCCTGGTGACAACATACCAGGGATGTTCTGCAATATCACGAGGGATCACTGCTTCCTTGAGTTTACTGTTCTTTGTTATAAAAAAGATTAGCAGCGTTGATTGCTGCCGTATGCCATTTTTGCTCAGAAGATGGTGTCACGGCTTCGTTGAGGACATTTGTCTCTAACATATCTTGTCGGAGTGTTTCGAGTATGACGGCGATTCTTTGGAATTTAGAATAAAACCGTGGACAATCGAATGCGTTGGTGTGTATTTAGAAATACCAGTACAGTCGATTCAAAGCGAAGTCCGTGATTTCCATTTGTCTGCGAAGAATATTGGAAGAAATTGTAGCCACTCATTCTGTGAAGGTTCATAGTGAGTCGGTTTAAAACATGTCAGTCTAACCATCCAAACCTTCGGTAACATGTCAGTCTAACCATCCAAACCTTCGGTAACATATCAGTCTAACCATCCAAACCTTCGGTAACATGTCAGTCTAACCATCCAAACCTTCGGTAACATGTCAGTCTAACCATCCAAACCTTCGGTAACATGTCAGTCTAACCATCCAAACCTTCGGTAACATGTCAGTCTAACCATCCAAACCTTCGGTAACATGTCAGTCTAACCATCCAAACCTTCAGTAACATGTCAGTCTAACCATCCAAACCTTCGGTAACATGTCAGTCTAACCATCCAAACCTTCGTAACATGTCAGTCTAACCATCCAAACCTTCGGTAACATGTCAGTCTAACCATCCAAACCTTCGGTAACATGTCAGTCTAACCATCCAAACCTTCGGTAACATGTCAGTCTAACCATCCAAACCTTCGGTAACATGTCAGTCTAACCATCCAAACCTTCGGTAACATGTCAGTCTAACCATCCAAACCTTCGGTAACATGTCAGTCTAACCATCCAAACCTTCAGTAACATGTCAGTCTAACCATCCAAACCTTCGGTAACATGTCAGTCTAACCATCCAAACCTTCGGTAACATGTCAGTCTAACCATCCAAACCTTCGGAAAGACGCGGACAACTAAGAGGAATTTGGGTGACAATGTATCTGCGAGTGGGTGATCCTTTCCAAAAGGTGCTGAATGTGCAAATCATACCTGGGTAGGTGCAATACATAGGAAGAGTGGCTGCTACACACAAGGGTTTATGCATGATATACATGGGAATGTGGTCGGTTTCCAGTCGTACGCGTCATCCGAAAACATACACTCGAAACATTTGTACCCGAAAAGAATAGCAAATATATTCTTCTCCGCCTGAGCATAATTTACTTCAGAGCGTGTCATCGGTTTTGACGTATAGGCAGTGAGCTTCTCTTCTTGCATGAGTGAGTCGCCTACTTGTAGGATTGGACTACTAAGGCTATATTTGATCTTTTGAGAAGCATCGGTTAGAGGCTGTTCCCTCGCACATTCGACTTCTTTCGCTAATTTCTGACACATAGGTTCAATTATAGCCGAGAGATTCGAAGCCATACAAAATTTAGTTTTCAAACCGGCCTTTCGGTGGCTCTATATCCCTGATAGCGCCTAAATTCCTCAAGTCAAGACGTGCCCAAAGAACGGCACCTGACCAACGGCGACTGTCAGGGCGTCCACGTTCAGTTTGATGCCCTTCTCTCTTCAGGACATTGTGAAAGTTCCGATCATCTAGTTGCCTTGTCTCGCCCAAAACGACTATGACATCCGTCTAGCTACTCAACATTTTCGTCGATTCGGCTCTGAAATGTATTTTGCGATGGTTTTATACCAAACGGTACGCCGACGTACCGATACCGACCTGAAGGTGAAGTAAACGTCGTTAAGAACGACTACTCTTATCTGAGATTAACATACTCAGTAACCGCCGTGGATTAAGCATGTTGGAAGCTATACATATGGAAATAATTAAATATCGTTTCGTTGACGAAATCTCTGTAACGAACGAGGCGATTATTTACCGAAATACTCACTCAGCAACGTGTTTTGTGAACATTGCGTTGATGGAGTTGTATCAATACACGTAGACTTCGATCGGCCTGTGCAAATAGCCGCCCCAGAAACGATGCTCACACGAGCATTCCGATTTGTACAGAATATACGCGATACCTGGCCTCTGTCATTGCACCAATAATAATGTCTGCAACTGGTAGGGTCAGGGTAGGCCTTATTCTTCTCACAAGGCAACGTCAATTCAGGGCAGAATTCTGAAAATAAATAGAATATGTGAGAAAGTATCTTTAACTATCATCACAGAAATTACTTGCCGGTACCACCTGACGGACTGAAGAGGCCACCTGTCGTGATGGACAAGTACATGTAAGGCGACGTCAAGTTTCTATCAAACAAACCATTGGTGAACGCGACAGAGCCAGAATGTCATCAGGTGATATCTCATTCTCCATCGCAGGATTTCAGAATTTGTACACAGTCAGATACGCTCTGCCACAGTCTTGGACCATATTCTCTAAAAAAAGTTGAGTGAAATTTCACCCAAGTAGGAGTGGAAATTGATCCCACTCAATACTTGAGTGAGATTTTCACTCAACTTGAGTTACTTTTAACTTAACTTGAGTTAAATGCACTCAACTTGAGTGACATTCACTCCAACACAAGAGTGGAAATTGATCCCACTCAAGTTGAATGAACTTGAGTGATTTTAACTCAAGTTGAGTGAAAAGTAACTCAAGGTGAGTGAAAAGTAACTCAAGTTTGAGTGAACAGGTACATTTCACTCAAACTTGAGAGGAACAGTTCACTCAAGTTTTTTTTAGAGAGTATGAATATTTAACTATATCATAATTCTAAGTTTATATTATGCCGCTTACATTATTACGGATGCCAAATAGGCCGCTTAAATTCTCGAAATCTTGAATTTCATGCAAAAGCGCTTATCGAAGAAAATATTCACACTACATTCCACCGCAAGCCATATATAGCATGCTGTCTTTTCTACTCGCTTCCTCTTATCTCCGGGAACACGACAGTAATGCAGAAAATGCGTTTTAAGCGCCAAGTGAATTTCAACAATTTATAAACTTGATAGACTTGGAAAATTCCAAATTTTCAAGAAGAAATGTTGCATTTTACTGAAAGGCATATTATTTAAAAACTTCCCTAGAAAAGATTTGCACTTGGCAGGAACTGTATACATTGGACAAAATAATAGATCAGAGTCTGAATTTTATAATTAAATGTGAGAAATTCACCCTAGGAATAACTTATTGGAGAAAATGTGTATTTTCCTACGAAGTAGGCTACAGATCGCAAATTGTCCGGTAATGAGTGAGTGAGTCAGTCCATCCGAATCCTTTCGTCGGCAAAATAAGGAGAACCGTTGACATTAGAACCTTGATTTTTGGCATGAACGTGCATTAGGGCATTGTTACCAGCAAGTTCTGATCTGAAATAATTCTGATTTAAATTAGATTGATAATTAACACTTCAGTATATTGTTATACATGTAGCTATATGTGGACTATAGCCTTTAACGTGTATCAGCTTCAAATTCAGGTCAAATTACCCAGAGCTAAAAATACCCTGTCCCACTGTATGTCTTTGTACCGGTTATGCTCAGGAGAATGACATAGAATAATTATTATCTTGTGCAGAGAAGGTGTTGGTCTGGAGTTGAATTACCGTAAACTACATAAATGCTACCTTTCTACTATAGTACTATATATAAAAATTTGTTGTATTGTTGGGAAAATAATGCGATTCAAAAAGTTGTTTTGATCCTGGACAAGGGCACTGAAAACCATTAAAGATATGTAAATGTATTTTCACACGTAAAGCTTGAAATCTACTGAACCTATATTATTCAATCTGTTTCCTTTAATTAAAAAATTGTAAAATTAAATCGGCGATCGTTATTTATTTTGGAATGAAGGCGCATTAGGAGACTGTTACCAACAAGTTCTGAGCTGACCTACTTTTGATGAACATTTCTGCTGATTTTTGATGAAAATCACTGGCGATTCTGACTTGGGCGATGCCCATCTTAATATAGGCAGGATTTCAACTGGGGGTGGGGATTTCCAAGAGTTCAGTTCACGTTCGAGTCCTAATGCCTACTGTACTTCGTAGGTCCTGTGACGTTAGTCACACTGCTCATGTAATGAATCTCTTTTTCCCAGAAGATTCAAAATGCGCACTCTTGAAAGTCTGATTATACAGAAGACATTTTCAATAACAACGGCGTCAAAGTTTAAAAGTACCTTTCCAAACCGTGATTCCGTCAGCGTGAAATTCATGCAATCATAAATCGACTGAATTTGATATCCGACTGTTTGTCTGAACTACATGTTCATGCCACCGGAGTATGGTTTTCAAAAATTGAATTCGAAAATGGCTGAGCTGATGCAAATTAACTTAATATGATTTTTTCCTACGAAGTAGGCTCTCATTTGCAAATTGTCCGGTAATGAGTGAGTGAGTCAGTCAGTCAGTCAGTCCATCCGAATCGTTCCGTCGGCAAAATAAGGAGAACCGTTGACATTAGAACCTTGATTTTTAGCATGAAGGTGCATTAGGGAACTGTTACCAGCAAGTTCTTAGCTGACTTACTTTTGACGAAAATTTGACCTACTTAGGTGACCTATAGAATTACGCTTGGACCCCCAAGTCATCTTCCTCACCCTACTTCGTAGGTCCTGTGACGTTAGTCACACTACTCATGTTTTATTACTATGGTAATATTGACAATTTCCACATGGTTAATTTCCGCAATGACAAATGAAGAGATGATGACAGTGTTATTATAAAGTCTGAATTACTACACTTATCGTATTATCGCAGGTTATGTGAGTAAGACAGGCAGGAAATTCACGTTATGTATCAGCTGTATGAATCAACTATGGTACTTTTGCATGTCATATAATACAACACATTAGTGCCGTAAAATTATACAGTACGTGTGTATGATATAAACTCGCATTATCAACATCATAAACTAAAATTAGTGGGTTTTCTATATGCACTAAACAGTACCAGAGGGAATGTTGGAAATCGGCAGTTGCACTTGGCGTGCGCGCTTCACAACAACTCAAAGTATTCGTGGTCCTGGGGATTGAGACTGACCACGGTTTGATGCTCTTTTGTGTGTTATAAATATAGTACTTTTTACAGTCATATTTATATTTTTATATTTCTATATTTTATTGTTATTATAGGCTATATAGCTGAAATATTGCTGAATGCGACGTTAAACCCTAATTCTCTCTCTCTCTCTCTCTCTCCTTGTTTGACGGTCAATAGCTCTTTCACAGCTAATGTTCTCTGGTTTGTATATTCCTACGAAGTAGGCTACAGATCGCAAATTGTCCGGTAATGAGTGAGTGAGTGAGTGAGTCAGTCCATCCGAATCCTTTCGTCGGCAAAATAAGGAGAACCGTTAACATTAGAACCTTGATTTTTGGCATGAACGTGCATTCGGGCATTGTTACCAGCAAGTTCTGAGCTGATCGAATTCTGATGAAAATTTAATTTATAATTAATTTTTTATTATTTATTGATGACTCGAGTGCACTGTCATCATCGGGAACCCTTGACTGTACGCTTCACTGTGACTTTTAAGCGCCTGGGACTAACTTCGGCCGCCCAGCACTAAAGCAAAAAAAAAAAATATCAGTAACTTTAATGGTACTTGCCAAAATATGTCGGCATTATACGTTTCCAGGTAGCTCCGCCATGTTTTCCCTATAGTCCACGCCACGCTTCCCGAGCTGTATATGCCACGATGCATGAAGGAAGCAAATCATTTTATCGGAGAATGGAGGTTGTTATTTCGTCTGCTGCGAAGTTTTACCGAGCCACGAGTATCACTTTACATGTACATGTATTTTTTAAATCATTGTCAGAAGCGCCAAGCAACTTTGAAAAACTTCTTCTCACATAAGCGTCAGGGTATTTGTTGGCTTTTGGTGGTCGTTGTTGTTGTTCTAAGACGTCAGCTTCCAAAATATATTTTAATTATATCTATATTAAAAGCACACATGCATGTGTGCGCTCGCTCGTACGTCGTAATCAGTCTATTAGATCTACATGTACTATGAGATATCTATAATATGGCTAGTTAAACAGTACACTTGAATCTAGTATTAAACTGGAGATTCTGGAGTAATCTATTTTTAGCCTCACTGTAATGTTGACACACATTCCGATGGCATCCGTTTTCACTCATTTGCTGGTCTTGGAATTCCGTTGAAGGCATATTATACTGCACGTTTTATATATCCAGCCTATACAACATTGCATAATTTCTTCAGTTCAGTCATTAGTTAAAAAATGTTCTACCTCAAAAAGAAATAAAAAATTACTGGATTTTATCAGAGAAATTACTAAATTTAAACACAACAATGACCCTATTATCTGTTATTACTGAAGAGATCAATAATAAGATCATCGTTGTGTTTTAAATTCAGTAACCTATAACCAGTTGTTTATTTTTTTCGTGTGTGCTTTATTGTTCATTGATTATTACTATGTACTCTCTTCAGATGAGGTACCTTGAAGTTGAATGCCAAATAAATATATCCATGGAGAATGGCTCTCTTTTGATTCTTGCATTCTAACAAATCTCTGATCTTGTCCGTTCTCACTTCAAATTTGTGTTTCTTTTCCAGTTTCCGGTCTTATTTTGGGACTTGAAACATTTACTTCTCAACTGCTCTGACAGAGCACCATTCCCTACGCTAACTTGAAAAAAATCTCCTAATGCCGAGAAGAGGGGGGGGGGAGGTGCCCCGCTCTCTCGGACTCTCCTCCCAACACCTCGTGCTGTACTGCTGGGCTGATCAGTGCCCATGGTAATAGAAACTGAGGGCGATAATAGTTGCTATGCTAACGACTCACCAGCGATGACATCTGGAAAAGTTAATAGTTCCCACTGTCAATTTAGAGATGCTATATAAATTCTCTCATGGTAGCACACAGGGCCCCCAAGTCATCTCTCGAGTATACACTTAAATTATATCAAACCCTATTTCGTAGGTCCTGTGACGTTAGTCACACTGCCATGTAATACCTTCGGTACGCTAAATAAAGATTTTTAACGGTACTCTTTACTCTTTACAGTCACAAGCCATAGATAATGTATCATGTACTGTAAACGCGGTCACATAAAATATAATGTAGTACCAGTACTTTAATAATTCATAGGCTCCAATTTGTGTATAGAATAAAATATAGTTGAACGTCTGAACCTATATGCGTCCAGATCAGCAATTCAGTAGCTTCCTTTCTCCATCTCCATGCATTGTGTTTGCTAAGTTAAGGATGTCCGCTGGTGGTAAATCAAAGTAATTAACTTTTTGAATAATGTGTGTTGTTGCTTTCATAAAACTATAGGTTGGTGTTCATTGTTTAGCTGTAGGCAACGTTAAGTGAACTGACCCATCCTTAATTTGATAACCCCGAAATCACAGGGAATAGCCCTAGTTTTGAAGCATATTCATGAAAAATTCATATAAATAGTAAATAACTTTTTCTTATATTCTAACTGTTTGTAGATAATCACAATGTCTATCAAAATTTATCAAATTGGATGGATGTTGCTGTGCAAAAATCTCGGCTAGAAGGCTTTTGAAGGAAATCTGTATCTGTTAACCTAGGAAAGGGAGATAACCCAATAGGAAAAACAGGCAAAATGGCAGCCAAAGCCAAAAACCATCAGCGGACATCCTTAATAAGTATTAATATACACACTAAGCAACTTTCATGGGACAGCTCAGCCAGTAATAATTCTGCGTTATTTTCCAGACATTCAAAGATTTGACGTTCACACTATTTGCATCTCAACAGTGTTTTATATCCAATAATAGGTCTTATGTAACATCAAATGTGCCAGTGAATCGTGCTTGGGGAAACCGCGACATTGAGAAAATACAATATGGCCGCCGCCTGTCATAAAAATCATCAAAGCACCTAACAAGATGAAGGCAAGAGCACGATTTGAACAGTAGATACCAAAAAAGTTCGAAGTCAGTGGATTGAGTGTGGTCAGACAAAATGCCACGAATGTAAATGCCAAATCTTGGTGGAACTGGGTCACAAAATTTAGCCAAAATATCAGGATATGAAAAGGTGTAATTGTTTATGAAAATCAGACCTGGAACAGTAGAAAGCAAACCAAAAGGGTCACAAATTTTATGGTTTAAAACTTGATGGAAATATTTCACAAAATTTGACTGAATATTACGATTTGAAGTAACAGTTGTTACGAAAGTATGACAAAGGCAGGAAATCAGTAAAACGGTGAGGAAAATACACAAATCTCCATTCAGTCAACTTACCGTATTCATTTCTGAGACTTATGCATACTCAACGAAGCACAGCGGTCTCTTCGATGGCAATTATATATTGCTACAACAAAACGTTTTTTATTCACTATAACAAAATGAATGCCCAGACACCATGTTCTCGTGCAGCATTTACCCATAATTATTCACATAGTTACAATGATTCAATCTTGCATCAAATTGGGGCGTACTGAAAGACAGCTTTTCATTCTAACAACCCTGTGATCATGTCTCAGTTCAGTTTCTGACGGTAGAGGATTACACCAGTATGGGCATTTTCACCATATATTGGACATAATTTGTGGGAATATTGCCGTACTGTAGTGTATAAGAGAAAGTAAGGATATACTTTTGTCAGAATCGCTCATGAAGTTCGGTTACATTGACAAAGTATAATCTATATATGAAGACACAAATTTGCAAACTACTTTATACATTATGCTGAGTTGTGATGAGAGGAAGAAATAATTAGATAAATACAAAAAGAACTACTTGATAGCTCACAGATAGGAATGAATCCTAACATCACAAAATATTTCACTTGACATGCACATATATGTATCACATCTAATGATTAGGCTGACAAACATTATGGCAATAATATTCATGGAATAATGAATGGGATTTGCACTTAAATTTAATTTTGATTCTAAAGTCCCAAATAACGGCACCGGGTGCAAAAAAAAAATCAGTCGAGTATAACTGTTATCACTTGTTACAGACTACTATATCTTCAACCACTGCAATTAGTTCCGAACAGTAGAGCCTTCTTTGTAAATGAGTGTCTCAAGATATTTGTTCACTAGTTTCAGTTATACATTAAGAAACAGTTAAGGGCCAAGTGAGTATGTCAAAAGTAAATAAAAATGTCAACTAAAGGATTCTTAAAAGAGTGTTGAACAATTTTCAAATAAGCGGGCAAGATTACATTTACCTTCACTGCGCGGTATTTATTTGAGACTTTGGTAGTTCTTCAATGATTATTGTTTGTAACGTTGATTATTTTTTACAGGGACAAATAGGTACATTACAATTATTCTGCAGCATTGTAATAACTTCCCATGTATGACCACGAATGTTTATATCCAACTGGTCCTGAACCATCATTTTGCTATCTACTATCAAGATCATTACCCTTACTATTCACAATTGTTGATCTTGTGTACCCATTTCGTTTTCATTGGATACAAGGAAGTTGACCCCACCCCGCCATCCCCTACACTCAAAGTGCTATAGGTCACGGGTCTAACTTAAATAGGTGGCCAGTATCGATGTGGTGGCCTTTTAGATTTTCCGAAGTGTACTGTTTCTTCAAATCCCATTTCTATCGAAATACTTTTGTGATATATTTCTATCAAAGTCTGACGGCGCCATTTGCGACGATTTGTCTCTCTACACTCAACCCACTGAAGTTGAACTATTGTTTTGCTATCTACTCTTCTAAATTAACTATTAGTCAGTTTTTCCCTACATGACTTACCATATTTCTTCAATTTGACTTATATTATATTATGTTATTGGTACACTCACATTCAATAAAAAGAATTTCCCCATGTCTCTACCTTTATTATGTTGGTGTTTTGATGATATTCCATGACAGTTGAAGGCCATATTGTATTTTCACATTTTTAGGGATTTTCGCTACGACGATTCAATAAGACTTTTGAGATGTTGCACAGAACATTATTTTCTGGATTAAATACAGTTCAGAAAGCTCCTGTTGCCATTAGTTACTGCTTTGGCATTATGTTGTGGTGGACAATTGTAATGTTTACTGTGCCTATATCCAGTTTATTCGCCTGTAATGTATCGTGACACGAAACGGGACAATCACCACATAAATACAATTGTTAATTTCCACATAAAATGACCACGTTCCTTGAATGGTGTAGGTTGCGAGTTCTTTGTGACATGCAATTGCTGTTGATGCGCAAAATCATGGTTTGTTGAACTGATAAAATCAAGGTAGCTGTTATATACGCAGCACGAAAACAATTGTCGGACGAATAAATTGTGGATAATTAAGGTGTTCGTAATTATGATGACACTCATTTGCACAACGAGGGGACGTTCCAGAATCACACATAGAAATATATGGGGTGTTTGACTATAGTTATCCATCATTTCATTCTATAGTCCCGTGAGTCTCCCTTCTACGAGAAGTCTCCAGATTAAGTGGTAACCATTTCTCCAAAACTTGGGGGGTGAGTAGTCGAGGTATAATTTCCATGTGTCTGTGTTGATCGTTTCATCCTTCAATGTTTGTGAAACTACATGTGCAGTAACCGTGATAACGTATTAGAACTGACACTGTCCATGACGGAGCATATTCATCGGGGATATATCGAGGTTATTATGTGTATCGGACCCTGATAACGTATTAGAAGTGACACTGTCCATGACGGAGCATATTCATCGGGGATATATCCAGGTTATTATGTGTATCGGACCCTGATAACGTATTAGAAGTGACACTGTCCATGACGGAGCATATTCATCGGGGATATATCCAGGTTATTATGTGTATCGGACCCTGATAACGTATTAGAAGTGACACTGTCCATGACGGAGCATATTCATCGGGGATATATCGAGGTTATTATGTGTATCGGACCCTGATAACGTATTAGAACTGACACTGTCCATGACGGAGCATATTCATCGGGGATATATCGAGGTTATTATGTGTATCGGACCCTGATAACGTATTAGAAGTGACACTGTCCATGACGGAGCATATTCATCGGGCATATATCCAGGTTATTATGTGTATCGGACCTTGAAAATAAGTTACCTTATAAAAGAAGTAGTTCATATGCTAATAGTTCGAGAGAGTGACGTAATTTGGGCCTCGTTTTTGAGTTGACGTTTAACCCTATCTGGCCTGGGCTTTTTGGGACCTGTCCAGGCCGGGGGGAGGGGGGCGGGGGGATTGCATTTCGGTACCCACCTAAATATTTTTCTTACCTCTTGAGCTAGGGGGTGAAATTTATCACACTACTCTCTTGAGTCAAGCTCTGCCAGAAAATGTGAAAAAATCCAAGATGGCTGTTTTGATAACGTCAAAGTGACGTCATATTCAAAACAGTCATATTTTGGTCGATTTTTTGAGTCAGATTTTTCGTAATTTTTATTTATGTGTTTTCTTTGCAAAAATTGCACGACAAAATAGTAAATATTAGTCTGAAGTGAAATAAAATATATTTTGCCCAAGTTTTCCTGAAGAAAAGATGAAATTTTAAAGTAAAATCACGAAAACATAGCTTTTCTGATACCTCACATGGCCGTGGCTTGAATTTACCAATGATCCTCTTCTCAGGGGAGTATGCAAATAGGCATAATCATCCCCCCAGATCAGCTAGGGTTAAAGATGACTGTTTATCGGAGAGTCTCCTTGAATGTAGACCCAAAATTGCTCAAACTTACACTAACAATGTATAATATTATTCTGCCATTCTGCAAAAATTTGGTTTCATGAAATATATACGAGTTTTATTACAAACCGGCAAAATATGCCTTGGTGTAAAACCTTACGAATTGACAAAAAAGCTGTTCGTTAACTATAGCTATTTGGGATTTGACACTGCAGGCAATTGCTTATTGATATGACAGGTGACAGGATGGGAATCCTCAATATTAATGTTCTCTGCAAAACATCTAGGCTCATCGGTCTGACCGACTATTCAGCATCGATCGACAGCAAATATCACTATTGGGTCGACGTATGTAATGACGGCGATGGTAAAGCCTATCTAATGAATGGCACGCTTATTTCGGGACATAAGGATAACACAAGGATAACGGATAGCAAGACGTTATTGCTAGAAACAACCTCAAGGGTGGGGTGACTGCCGCTATTCAGCATCGATCGACAGCAGATATCACTAGTGGGCCGACATTTCCCTCATCCATATGGACAGGGAGCTGAAAACAAATTTTGATCGATCGCCCTGATGACACCACAGTGACGTAATCTTTTGGGAAAGTATTTTTCGTGAAAATATTTTTTTACTTTTTCTCTAAAATAGTTGATGGATATGATTGAAATTCATTATAGCAGATATAAGAAGTTGGGTTCATTCGCTTTCAGGCAAACATCAAATACCGGTACAAACGATACACGAAAACACCGGAAACGCAACTTTCTGAGTATTCTAATTTCGAATTTACTTATGATTCTTTGCACCTTGCATAGTGTGAATAAGCTGAAATATCCCCAACAGGATAAGATTAATGTTGGTATAAGCTTTTCTTTTTTCCATTCCGAAGTAAGGGTAAATTCATATAAGATGTTCTTAATATCAACGAAGCATGATCTTTATCGTAGTGTAAAAACAAAATATTGGTCTGCCACACGACCGAACAGGTGATTTGGAATGGAAAAAAAATGCGGACATCTACCTACCTTGTAAAGTGATGCGTACTGGTATATCCATGCTGGATCTCACAGCAGAGAATTGGTCCCGTAACTGTTCATGTGAGAAAGTGAATCTTCCCAGGCCTCGATCTGCAGTGTATAGTCGGGCGGATATTTAGGTTGTACTAAATGGATGATTTGACAGTGACGGTTCAGTTATTGAGCCTGTTGCGGGATAGACTCTGGCTGTTAGTTCAGACCACTTGCAACAGGGTAGAATTATAGTTCTGGGTGTATGATGAGGCTGTACATTATAGGATGGGTCATAGTTTCCCGGGAATGTTAATTTGGAGTGAAACCTGGTAGGCATATATGTGGCTATTATCCCCATCACACGTGTGTTCCGATATTAAACGATTAACGAGAAAAGGTACTTTGGAAACTAGAAAAAGGATGTCAGGCCTGTTAATGTGAATATTGACAATATATATTAATATCAATGGTCTGAGCTCGAATGTCGATCATTCATAATAATGGTAATTGAAGAGAGCGAAATCGGGTTTATAAAGATACAGGAAACTGGAATCCAAAGACATGATAACAATTTTCATTGACAACCATTATTAATCCACAACATATTACAAGAAAGCAAAATGAAATACTTTTCCCGGTTTGATGACTCCACCATATTGCCATTTATATGCTAACCATTCTCACCGCGGTCAGTGTCAAATATATATAGTATGAGTAGGCATACAAACAATTAAAACCATAATCATCAGCAATTTTCGATGACTCCAACAAGACATCATGATGTTCAGGACTACATGTCCTCAGTATTCATATAGGTGTCAGATCCAACATTCAGTATTTAGCCGTCGTTCACAAAACAATTTCTGCCTCTGTAATCAATAGACCTGTGTCATGCGACAGTTAGCACAAAATATGCATTACAATCAGAAACACATGATGGTTTCGTGTAAGAGGAAGCGGTCAACGTTTTTCAAAGATGACAACAGGACATTCTTCACATAACATCTGTTTCACTTATCGGTATTCTTTATCGAAATCAATTTTCGTGTGGTTTTCTAAAGTTGAATGAATGTCGGTTATGCTTTGATTGTGAGTGTTCATTTGAACACCATGGATGAGGCTCGATATTCTTCTAACTGAATGAAATTCTGAAGTGTATAATCACAGCCCCATGTTCATAGTGTCTGTTCATTTAAGACAAAGGAGACCACATAGCGTTCAATCGGCCTCTGTAGCTCGGGTGCAGCAGAATTAAACACAATCTGCAAATGCAAAGTTACTCCATGCAGAGATCCTGCAGGATGGGCGTATTTCGCAATCATAATAATGTAGCAAGCGAAACGGGCACTACACTCTGATTCTTGCATATATTTTGCATTCTCATAGCATCAGGGTTTTTTTACTCGTACTGTCGGATATACAATCTGATTGCTTTGGGGTTAAATTGGTGGTGCGCAGCTTTTATATTTGTACGGCTCTCGACCAATCATCATCGTCTGTTGCTAAACTGAGAAGCTAACTTTTCCTTTCTTCTAAGATATTCTGGTTGTATTCACCATGTCTTTCATATGCAGATGTATACTGCCTGTGGCGATTAACTTGATTAACTTGATGCCGGTGTTACAGGATGTTATAATTCTGATAATGCGAAAGTTATATTTTGTTGACGTTAGTGTGCTTTCATGACCCGAATGCGGTGTAATATCATACAATACGAATTCAATTAAAAACAGTGCTTCCAATGCGGTGTCAGAGCGTATCCGACTGTTGAAAAAGTCTTTAACCCTGCGAAGGAAAATGAGATACCACCTTTTTTTCATCTCGATCAGCCGATTTTCTCATTGCTTTATTTTCATTGTCAAATCTGGGCTACAATGACCCGAGAGTGCTAAAGATGCCCTCACACGTTTACATTGGGAGGGCCACGAGTACTACAATAGGGAAGGCAATTAAATATTATTGTACTTATGGTTGATAATTAAGCACATAATGATGTGTAATTACACATATCATTAGTAATAATAATTTACTATGACTAAGTTATACTCACACACTCACAATAATTATCACTTATATCATATACTGTCATCATGAACTGCGACATGGACGCTCGAATATAGATTTGAGCATGGTTGTTGGTTAACTTTATTTCAGAACCTTTGTAGCCAGCCTGACAGAATGTTCAAGGTAGCCTGCCGGTGACAATACTATAGTGGAAAGAGCTTCTGTATACCATACATCTGTTCCATAAATCCTGTTCTGATCGGTGCTCGTGAGTCCCAATTTGGGCCGGTGATATCCAATTCGGGCCGATGAGATCCTGTTCTGGCCGGCGTGCAGAAGAATGCAGTCATAGTTAAAAATTTCAGTGGTATCCCCTGTCACTGAGCCCGAGATGTACGCCGGACCGAACTCGTCAAAGTTCAGTTGTTTCACTTTGTCGGCTGCTTTCATGGCAATCTCGTCAGTCCCTGGCCTGGTACTCATGAGAAATCCACTTAAACACTATCGGGGTCGGACCACTATTACAATTTGCATTGGCGGCAATGTTAAAAACTGTTAACGTAATTGCATCTCCTCGATTAATTAAGTCTAGACTCCCATATTTCGCGCTCGTACAAATGACATCATAACTTTGGCTTTTTTCTCTGCTTTCAGAAAGCAGTGCACAGGCACCCAAATACACTGTTAGCAGGATATGGTCGAACCGACAATAAAAAATATGGTTGCCCGCGACCATAAACGTTATAGTATAGACATGACGTACCATATGTTTTATGGTCACTATCTGACAATACAACTTATGGTCGGAGTAACCATAAAAGATCTGGTCACCAGGCGACCAGATATTTTATGGTCGCTCCGACAGTGAATTATATGGTCAAGTTGACCATACAATATATGCTCGCTCAAACAAAATTATGGTCGAAAGATTCTTCTGACCACATATTTAGTGGTCAAGAGCAACCATAAGAAATATGGTTACCATACTTTTCCTGGTCGGGGGCGACCATATTTTCATGAATTAATACCGCTTGGTGTCATCTTGGTCACAGCCAATTGACCTTTCCGACCTGTCACCCTCACAGTAATAAGGTATCAGAAAGATCTCAATAAGGTACAGGCCATAGATTCGACATACATACAGGACAGGTACAGTTAAGGCATATACCTTATCCGTACCTCCAAATTTGCCATTTGATTCAACATGGGCAATGTACAGATACGGTACGTCCCAAAAATGTTAACGATGCCTTCACTGTACCTCGCTTGAATAAGGTATCAATAAGGCACTGTAACAAGGCATCGCTAAGGACCATTAAGGTATAGTATAGGTACATTGGGATAAATCCAGTCGAAGAGCACGGCGCAAGTAGGGTTCATCCAAGGTACCGGGTCTTGTGCGAGGTATGGTCAGCCATTCTATAGCTGGAGGTACCATTAAGGTACAGTCGGGTTGCTACAGAAGGTTCTGGTAAGGCATAAACCATGGTCAAGTGTAGTTACGAGGTGCAGTCAAGTCATGGCGAAAAGTAGTACACTATAAACTTCAATAAATCAGATTGTTTCCGTAGAATACTTTAGTTTTATTCTTTGACATACATTACGTATTTAGCACTATTAAAACATATACAAAAATGTAAATTGATAGATACATCCACTTACTTCTTTACCAAATTTACAGTCTATGGTTTGACCATGCTTTCTTGTTTACAGTCCTTTGTTTTTGTATCCAGACAGATTATTGTTCTCCTCAGTCCTGTGGTTTTTACATAAAAGATGGACCGCACATTCTCACCTGAACATCTCCGCACAATTGAAACATAAACAGCAAGATCCTGCTCACTTCGTTACAGTCTGTGGTGTGACAATTCTTTAATTATTATCTTATGTACAGTCCATGATTGTTGTATCCAGGCAGACTATTGTTAAACTATATTCATGTGATTAATAGATAGAACCTGGAACACACACTCTCACTTCACCACATCAGCACTATTAAAACATTTTTACAGTAACATATAAACATCCTGCTCATTTATTTGGTGTGTGGTTTGTCACTACTTTCTTATTTACAGTCCTTTGTGCGTGTATCCAGACAGACTATTGTTCTTGTTCGTCATGTGATTTTTACATCAAAGAGGCACCATACATTCTCACCTCAACTCCCATCTCAATAAAATCACTGTTGTTCATATATCTGACTGTGAATAGCGACTTATGTTAGATGATCTCTGCCAATTGAGTCCATGTAGACATGGTAAAGAGCAAGTGAATCAACAGTGATCACCACAGTCCTCCACTTGCGGCTCATCTATCCCATTGTCCAGTTGACCACAGAAGCTGTGCTGTCGATTGTGTTGTACAGAAAGCTGAAATGAATGAAAAACATCATTAGAGAGGTATTTCTGATTCACAAGGCTCAGGAAGCCCTTCCGATGACACAAATGTGATTCCAATGCACATGGTATTAATAATGAATGTGTTTTCTGCAATAGGAAATCATTCTCTGTGATATTGCGATTTTGTGCAATATTTTTTCCGGTTGTTGTTGCAGTATACTTCCCATCACTCACCACTGTTGTATGCCTTTATACGAACAGAATAGCTAGCAATATGTGTCAGCTTGATTGAAACATGAATAATCTACTTATGACATCGATATTTTATCCCAATTGGGATATATATCCCAGTTAGTACTTTTTTGCTGGCAAAAACAGCAGTAGTATTATACTATACGAACAGAATAACTACTGTCTGTCCCACATAATATATCCGAGATGTTTTAAGCGATATTTCGGAGACAACGTATTGGACAAGTTGGGGAAAATACCTTGATCGATGTATTATACCTCGATCGAGGTAGGGCTATGTCAACTTCAGGTTTTATATATTTATGGAAAATGTGGATATATACCCATACCCTGAACTGCATGGATCTTTCAACGGCTCGATTGTTCCATGATTTTCACATCAGCTTATTGCTTCGTTTAATGCGACTAATCATTCAAATTAGCCACTTTAATATTTAAAAAATGAAACATGGCTTCAAATGACATTCATGGAAATTTATTTTGTAAATAAAATGGCATGTGATGGCATAATTCCATCTCAAAGTCATATCAAAGTTGCATGAAGGTAGATGCATGGACTGATAAATAAATTTGATTAAATTGTCCGATGCAATGCACAATCTTCTAGCATGCACACACATGGCAGGGTCAGAAATTATACTCAGAGCAGAGGTCTGTTTTTTTATTCGGTGCGCATGCTATATAGCAGATTAGATTATGGGTCTCTCAACTAAACTTGATTTATTAACTAGGCATTGGCTCTTAAATCCTGCAATTTGCGCATGATCTTGACATCGAAGTATGCCATCACATGCCATTTTCATTTACAGAATAAATTTCACCAAATATGTCATTTGGAACCATCTTCTATTTTTGAAATATTGAAGTGGCTAATTTGAATAATTAGTCGCATAAAACAAAGCAATAAATTGAGGTGAAAATCATGAAACAATGACGCCATAGATGTTGTTAAACCGGGTATGTGTGGATGTCCACATTTTACACAAATATAGAAAAACTGAAGTTGACATAGCCATATATCCCAATCGAGGTATAATACCCCGATGAAGGTACAACAACAATATAATACGTCTATGAAGGTATTTTCCCCAACCTGTTGTTGGACGACATTGTAACTTCACACGGGTTTCCTTCACACATTAGATACATGTAATCTAAAAAGTACTAATTTTATTCCAAAGTATCAAGAAAATCTTTCCAGTCTAGTTCTCAATAAATCGCGAAAACAAAAATTAGATGTCATGACGTCAAGCCTGCATGTTATAAAATTGGCAGATCAACATCATCGTGGTCCCAAAATCACATGGTAGGTATTGGTAATTTTTGTCCATTCTTAACATATTTCAATAAAATATGGAGGAAAAATTAGTATTTTTTAGTTTACATGTACATACTGTGTGAAGTTTCAATGTTGTACGATAAATTGTCCCCGACATATCGACAAAAACGGTTCGGATATATTATCTGAGACAGACAGAAATAAAATATATAAAATATCCAAAGTGAATAGGCTATACAGTTAGTCCTTTTTTCTGACCTGTTCATCTAGGCATATAAACTTACTGGTACTTGCCTTGTTCCGTTGTAACCGTTGTTCAACTTGATGTTGTTGTTGTTGCTGTTGTTGTTCAAACAGCGATTTCTCTCTCTTTCTTCACTTTTGCCGTGTTATTACCGTATTAATATGCCTCAGTGGTATGAGGCGCCGTTTGTCACTTTCTGATTTAATCTATTTATTTATTAATATCTGGTATTTATCAACCAGATATATAAATCCGTTAAACACGAAGGTGAAATAAACACTGGTTTTAGTAAAATTTAAATCCTATATCACCGAAAATAATGCGTGAAAGGTTTATAAATAACTATTTTAGATTGCTAGATATATATATCTCTAGTTACGTTATTTTTGGGGATATAAATTTATTCTATATCCTCGATCAACGATCACATTTTTATATATCCAACGAAACGTATCTTGCTGATATATATATATATTTCAAATTGTGTTGTTGGAGATATATATATCCTGTCATCGTCAAAGTTCTGATATATAAATCTTGAACTGAGAAAGTTGTGGATATATATATCCTAGTGAAACATGCTAATGACTCCGATACGTATTACCCCCAAACCGCTGATGTCACCCGAAGCTCTCCAAGTCTTATCTTTACTGCGCTGGCATGTGTCGATGTGTGGGCGAACACTGAACAGTCTTTCCACAGAGTCCCGCTGTGTTGTAAACAGGCACTAATATGTGAACCATCTATCAATGTTATAGGCGAAATTTCTTTAGGCAGTTCTTGTACTCCCATCATTGAGTAATAATAAATTGCA
This sequence comes from Hanleya hanleyi, assembly GCA_036873755.1. Classification (NCBI taxonomy): domain Eukaryota; kingdom Metazoa; phylum Mollusca; class Polyplacophora; order Lepidopleurida; family Hanleyidae; genus Hanleya; species Hanleya hanleyi. The sequence continues at coordinate 20,640 of JAVTVY010005844.1, forward strand.
GTCAACAAGTTTAATAGATATTTTACTACAGGTAAAACGAAGATAGAACGATTTCAGGTAAGGCATATAATCATGCCGTCTAATTGGTAAGTTCTGCTTATTTTGGTGTTTGATTTTTCACTTTGACATAAGTCAAACATAAGCGAAAACTTAAAGTTCATTTTTTTAAATTGTGGTTTTCCGACTTTTTGAAAAGGCCAAGATGATATAATGGTAGCATGGCTTTTACTTGAGAAAAAACCCCTTCCTGTTACGTTTATGTTTGTGTCATTAGCACAGACAACAATAAGGATATAAGCCTATCAGTTCAGTCAATATGACGTACATGTACGGGGCCTACCGTAATAGTCGGGCGACAAAATGTCGAAATTTGTTTTGGCCTTCTCATATATTTTAGTAGCAGTTTTCTAATTTTATATCATTATGGCACCTTTACATATATTGAAAAATCATGTTAAATTGTATACAACCAAAAACCAAAACAGCCAAAAGTCATTTGAGAGGAAAATCGATTAGGTCGAGGCTCCTGATTGAATATTTACAGACTATAATCTATGCATGAAGAGCAGTTTAAGTTACGTTTTATAAAACATGCGGATAGAAAATCCATGCATGAACGTACAAGGCTAACAGCAGGAGGAGTTTACTAGGGTAGGTAAAATCCTATAATAATTCAATCACCAAATACAATAGCGTGTAATTTCATGAACAAAATTCAAATCAGTCGTCTAATAAATTTGTTAATCCTCTAGACTCATTGAAATAACCAAGCAATAATAGTTCATCTGCATGGTTTCTGGCCATTTTGTCAACTTGCTGTTCTAATAATTTTATCACGCCCTGACTTTTTGGCGAGATATTTCACTTCTTACGATTGAATTATTAGAGGGTTTACTGCAAACGCCGCACCGTCTTTGATGATAACTAACGCCGGTGGAGACTCATGTCCACTATATCTACTATATGACTATCAAGATTTTGTACAAACATTTCCCCGGGCAGATAAACATAAACTTCCTATCAGTGGACCATAAATTTCGACACCTGGACATTTCTTGCCCTGGTCATTTCTACAACCACAGCAAAATCGACGACGTCACCAGTTACTCATTAGCATATCTTACTTCGGATATATATATCCAATACTTTCTCAGTTAAGGATTTATAAATCAGAACTTTGGCGATGACAGTATATATATATATCCAACAACAGATTTGAAATATTTATATATCAGCAATATACGTACGTCGGATATATAAATAAGCGATCGTTGATCGAGGATATATATATATATTGAAGAAATTTATATCCCAAAAAATAACATAACTAGAGATATATATATCTCATATAGTTTCAAATACGTATTTATAAATCTTTCACGTATTATTTTCGCTGATATAGGATTTAAATTTTACTAAACTCAGTGTTTATTTCATATCCATATTTAACGGATTTATATATCCGGCTGATAAATACCAAATATATATGAATAAATAAATTAAATCAGAAAGTGACAAACGGCGCCTCATACAGTGGTTGAATTCTTGTAGTCCTACATCACTACGGCTGTACATTAAGAATTTGACACACAAAAGCAACTTTGCTGGTTGGAACACAAAAATATAAACTCCCTAAACGGCCAACGAATGCCACGTTTACAGCAAAACGCAGAACGAGGCTTTCTGAGGTTCCCTAGCAAACTGGTATATGTAAGTAATGTAACAGTGAGTTAGGGTACCAGGCTGGGTGTCACAATCGTCACAGCGGAAGTAACAGCGGTAAAACAGATCGGCTGTTCTGTCAATTACGGTCCGTAATTGCCACAGTCTTCACGGATACTTGAGATAAATTTCTACAACTTGGCGAAGTGAAAGATAGTTAATCTATTTAAATTAAATTTAAACCATGTTCAAAACTGTAAGCATTTTGACCATATTATGAGATTGTTCAGCATGCCTAACTCGGACACCACTTTTGTACCTCGCCTTCCTCAGATTATTTTTAACAACATGAAAGTCGTAAATAAGAGGCAATTTAAAGAGGCGTTTGCAATTAACAGTAACAAACCACAATTAAATAATGAACTGAAAGCTTCAAAACAGTTAGCTTTGTTTGATTGATAAAACAATAAAATCTGACAAATGTATATTATATTGAACTGGTCACTTCCCTAGTGTGTATATACAAACACTTGTCAGCCTTAACTGAGTCTTTGTTTATTGCCATCACCACTTACGGTTTAATATATATATTTATTTATTGCAAAAGGCCAACTGGCCCATGAGCGAAACCATACAAGAACATGATATACAGATGACGAAGTGGCAGTCATAGACTAAATACATGATACAGATATCAGACCGGTTTACATATCTGCAAAATACTAATCAGTAAAACTGAGGTTAACATTTGTGTTTGGGAGGAAGTCGTTTAATTAAGGTCCATAAAGACACACATTTCTCACTTTGAACGATTTTGTAATAAACAGTGACACATTTTTAATAACAGTCACCGAGTCAGAAGTGATTAAACTAATTAATTTTTCATAAGTCGGGTGCCTCCAGTAATACTCTGGTATATACCGTTCACGGTGCATATCATACAGAGGGCAAATTAAAATGAAGTGCAGTTCGTCCTCTAACAGGTCACACGCAGAGCATTTCCTTTCTTCTAGTGGAGTTTTAATGGGCCTTTTCCATCTACCCATCTCAATTTCTAATCGGTGGGATGATGTACGAAATCTAGTAAAAGCAGTTCTCATAGCTTTGGTTACCACAATGTCTAAGTATGGTTGAAAACGAAAAGTGCTTATATGTATGTAAAATCTGGCTCTGCTAGACAACTGCAAACGAGCATGCCAATTTTGAACAAAATTGTCATTTAGCCTCTGTCGTATAAGAGATAGAAAAGCAGTAACGCTGCCAACAGACTGGTCTTCCCAGGCATGGAATAAACCTAAGCGGCCTAATAGATCTCGCAGCAGGGTTGCCCAACTTTTCCTGTTTGGATGATCAATTGATTCTGCCAGTAATACTCTATAGACCCGGTTAATGTACTTCCTTTCACTTGATGCAATTACTTTCAACCAAAATTTAACAATAATATATATTCTGCGTGTGATCATTGATACCCTACCTAACTCACCATACACAAAATCATTCTGTGTACATTTCTTAACCCCAAGAATTGTTTTACAGTATTGTAAGTGAATACGTTCTATATGGTCTGCTGTCGCAAAACCCCACACCTCAGCGCCATAGTTAAGTATAGGGAGCACCAGTTTGTCAAACAGCTCCAAAGAATGTCTGGGTGACAGTTCGCCAAATTTATATAGCATTTTGTTAAGTTGGAAAATTGCCTTTTGCGCCTGGCCTGAGAGTGTGGCTTGTGCATCAGCAAAAGACCCACCTGAAGTAAACACTATTCCTAAGTATGTAAATCTGCTTACAATTTCAAGTGGTAAATTACCATATTTAAAACTCAAGTTCTGTGGCAAACGCCCACCTTTCCTGAAAACCATTACTTTTGACTTTTGAGCGTTTACTACAAGTTTCCAATCTTGACTATACTCATACAAAATATTTAGGCCGTTTAATACCACATATACTGTTAATCCCTTCTATCATGTATCTTTTATGTAATGTCACAACAACTGTTTATATTGCACATAATTAACATTGATGGCATTTTTACAACCATATATGTTCATTCATAACCGATGATTTCAACACATTACCTGTATATACACCGTTAGGTTTCTCTGTAAAATTACTTCTGATGATGGTTTGAAGGAATCACAGGCCCTCAAAACAAGAGTGTCGGGGGAGGGGGGTGGACGGTTGTATCACGATGAAATGTCGAAATATGGGGTCTCTATATATAACCCCATGCTTTAAATAAAAATATATAAAGGATGGGGTTATATATAGAGACCCCATATTTCAACACTCCACCGTCATACCACCTTCAACCCCACCCCAAAACCTCTTGTTTTGAGGGCCTGTGGAAGGAATAAACCGAAGTATTGAGTCACAATGAATTGCTTGTCATTCTTCGGAGTGCTTACCCTGCTTTACTATTTAAATTATACAGAACACTTACCGCAGCGACCACAAAATTAATGGCAAAAAATGTGCCCATACAAGATTTTTCATGGTCGCAACCAGGGACAATAAAATAAATGTATTGTACCGTCCCTGTCGCAACTCATTAAGCAAAAATAGAGATGGCCATAAAAATGGGGTTCGAAAAAGTGACGATATAAATGCTTGTCAAACTATATATGCGATCACCATTTTTATGGTTGCAATTCGTTCAGCACATAAAAAAGGACCATAAAAATGTGGGTCGGAAAAATGACCATATAAATGATGGTCGATATATAGATTCGACAATAAAAGCTATGGTCAACACTGTTGACCGGATATTGTTGACCATCATTTTTATGGTCGCGCCCCGTTGACCATATATTCATGACCATCATTTTTATGGTCGCACCCTAGGCAACCATGATTTATATGGTCGCAGCGACAATATGTTGTGGACAGTGTAGTCCCTCTTTAGCAACTCTTTATTAGGCCTTGAGTTAAAATCAAACTTACAGCGGAACCAAACACATATCATACTCCAATCACCTACCACTGGCCTTCAATTATTTCTCTCAACAGAGACTGGAAAAAATATTGGAAACAATTCACTTCTCTGGCAGAGATTGCCTAAATCGGGACTATTTTTAATAGTGGTCTTGTCCCTATCTCCTCTGAGGTTTGAGGTGTGGCCACGAATGCCGAATATGATGGCGTGGTGCTTCTAAATGACTGGATTCATGGTCCGGATGCTCGGAATGTTTCGGCAGTCTGACAAGAATTGCAGGAGGGTGAAGGCTGTTTTGACCAGCTGCAGCTCCATGCATTTTTTCAAGAGTTGTTTGGATAGCAACCAGCTTAGTAAGCAGGATAGAACCCCGTGCCGAAACCACTTTTTAGATGTTTACAGATTCGCGGGCGCCCATTTAGCTCCAAAGGATAGTCTATTATAACGAACAGCCCTTTGTGTGTACTGATCGTGAGATAATTTATGAAGTCTTCTTCCAAGATCATCTGCCGATATGCTCGCGAATTTTCGATCTTGGTAAATTTCTTATCTATCCCATAAAGTCACGAACAGATCTACTCATTTTATTGAAATTTAATGGAATGCTGCTTTTCGAAATCGAGCAACTCACAGTTTTGAACTTTGACGTTGAATACAAGGGCAATAGAATAAGAACTAGACCAAAATTGACAAACCTGAGACATCGATTTCCTGTTGGAGTTGTCTTCTACAGGAAATGATGATGTAAGTTACGATAAGTTGAATACTTTCTTTAAAAATAACCATTTAAAAAATAAGTCTCATTTTGTTAAAAAAAAATTAAATTTGAATATCTTCACAACCTATACATTTACAGTGAAAACATTTATATATTTAGAATCTTTAAGGAATGCGCCTTCAACAAATATATACACTACCATAGCTATAAGGTATTCTTTTAGATGTATAAATACAAATTCTAGATGGTGTGTAAAAGTGTCTGCAGGAGGGCTCAGTATCCTTAATACGATACCCTGATACGGTTTTGCTACTGCACGCAGCATATGAATACGGTAATTTCCCTAATTGTTCGCCTTCCAACTTTAATTCGAAAACGGCCGATTTTTCATCTGTGGTGATTTACTTCGTCCTAAAACACACAAAAAAAACAAAAAACACACACACACGAAATCCGGGAATTTTCAATATACATGTATCCGTGAAACAAAATTCGAACACTGGTTTTCGTCGCGGAGTTCGTGCCGTCGAAAGTGAAGTGACCATGTTACTGAGAATCACGTATAGTATATCCGCCTATTCTATTATTATAAACGCAGAGAAACAACAGGGAGTGTTACAATATAATCAGACTGAATGAGTATTACTCGACGAATATCTATGGAAAAAAACTTAATTCACTAAACTCGCCATTTCCATAATTTTATCTCAACTTGATCGCGTTTCACCGCAGTCGAAGGAAAATATAAACGGTGGTACCCCGCAGCGTTCGTTTATCAAATCAAATACCTTTTTTCAACTCGCATTGCCTTAATTGATAATACAGTGCATTTTTTTGGTACCGTCTGCAATAGGGTATTACATAGCTCTTACATTTTTCACCAATTTGTACGGTTTAACAATATGTCATTTTGGATATTTAATATCACAAGGTCCATTCCAGACAAAATGTAAAACATGCACATAATAACGTTTCAACCTTGGAAAAGTAAAATTCTCATCTTATACTATCATTTCAATGTACGTATACATTTAACGTAATCGAAACTACTGATTTAGTATCTGGGTATTTATGACCTTCTGGTCGGTATAAAATGTTCGCTAGAGGTTACGCTGTAGTGGTCCGTTTCCTTGAAACCTGGAAGTAAAATTGAGCTGATTTTTTCTTATATCCGAGTGCAGACGGCGTTTTGGTTAATTCGCAAACGGAGGGGACGGACTAATCACCGCTAAGGATCTGGCGCGGTTTATCGATGATTCGATCGCCAATGCGGCCAGTGTATAGTTTAAAGATGTAATCAACCTCAAAATCTAGACTGCCATCAAGTTTTCTGAAAATTTGTGAGACCGACATATGTTACAACAATTACAGAATGAAGTATATTTGACCAAATCAATCTCAACTTGTGTCTAGCGTTAGTAGTATAGAAAGCTAAAATTGACATCCATTGACCTTTGACCTCTGTGACGTCACGGATGTCAAGGTCACTATAGTTCTATAGTTCCGGTCACGTGATCGGAAGTGACGCAGTGGGATGTATTCCTCCGCGGTGATGCGGTCATGTTCGACGGTGATGCAGTCATGTCCGGTGATCTCCAACAATGTCCGGTAATCTCCGGCAATGTTCGGAAATGTCCGAAGTGCAATTGACCTTCTAAGTCCCGAGTGTAGCTTCTAGGTTACAATCCCCATACATTGCCATGCAGCGAGAGAAGGGGAATCCCCCTGGCCCTAGCTGGAGTGGAACCCGTAATGCGCGCTTCAGAAGCAGACACGTTATCCACTTCACGACGAGTCAGACTCTACTAGGCAAGGTTGACCGGAACCGGAAGTGACGTCACAAAGGTCATAGGCAAATTTCCAATGTCAATGTGATCTCTAATGCCCTTTGAAAGAGTCAAGCGGCGTCTACGGGCCCTTTAGGAGCCTGGCGTTTAGGCCCAGCAAGAGTTATCTGCCTCTGAATACGACTTTATATGTTCTTCGGTTACTTCGATGTTAATTGCCATGTCCGGAAAAAATGCATCAAGAGTTATCTGTAGCTGTGGCAATGAAAGTCCTGCCAAAACGACTGTTTTCAGAGCCTCCTTGTCTCACTAAAGAGATCCGGATAACTAGGCACTGTTATGGGGTTTTTTACCACACACACACACACACCCGCACGCACCTAATCCGTGCTGAAGGTTATTCTGTTTGGCTAGCCTAATGAGAGAACAACAAGGAATACATGTCAATCATTATATTATCCCCGATGTTACAGCATACTCAAGCGGGGGAGGCGACCTGTGTATTATGTGTCTCATCTGCGCAGTCTTTCATGTTTCTTGCCATCAAAGGCTAGTCTGTCAGTTTGATGACGTGGATGAGCCTCTCTACGGCCAAATGGGTGTTGGGCGTTGTTTCTGGGCCCATTCCAAAGGATCCAAGGTGGCTATCTGGACCACAGCCGTTTCCAACAAGCTACGATAGGTGATGGTAAAGGGGTGCTCAAACAAGTGTATGTTGGCGCTGCGGTAGTTGCTCTGTCTCTTAATGTTGGACATCTTCTCAAGACAAGGCGTATCCTGCCGCAAGCTCTACTCTCCGGGAGTGGAGCGCTAGTGTAAGGACTGGTCTTGCCTAGGGAAGATGTATGTTGGAGGATGTACCCAAAGGTGACATTCATATAAACGGCAGTGGCTTCGTATGATTCTCACAGATGGCTTCCATATAGCTGCGTAGTCGAGCGAGATTGACCAGACGGAAATTGTACATGTCTAGCAGTGGGCGATGACGATTGTCCACGGGATTGTCAATGAAATACGCATGATCGCTGGCCTGAGGAAGACAGGTGGTAGGTGGCTCTCCGGGACCATTCATGCGTTGGGTGGCAGGTGAATGCATCTCAGACGATGCAGTGGTCGGGAGTTCCTCAACCCCTGAAGTGGAATATGCCATCTGCTTCGATGCGAGCCTCTGTGAGGCGTGTCTGCAGGTGTCGTTCATGTCAACCCGTAGGGTGATCCCTCTGCCTCTATCGTCCCCAACAAATGGGTGTCGTATGCGCTGGTGTCGCTGCAACTGAGGCATGCCTTTGAAGCGATGTCCGGATATCTCCCATTCCCATCTGGGTGTAGTCCATGGTTTCGGTTTAACGGTCCCCCTTGAAAATTATAATACCGTAGAATGCCCGCGATCTGACCATATGATTATTATCCTTCCCCTTTTAGCAACCAGTATTTATAGTACCAAGCTTCTTGGTACTATACCATTCCTTCAGACTGGCATATGCGGATTGGCGGCTCAGTTGAGCTATATGGCGGGACGGGCCACGAAGTCAACCTTCGTCAGCATCAGTTTCGCGCGTTTTTCAGGTGTTTAAAAACAGGGTTATTTTACCTTCGGAATATGTGACAAAAATCCGCCTGGTCGATCCCATGTTTTGAATAGCGATTTTATTTCGCTCCGAGACAGGGAAGACTGATGAGAAATCTTTTTGAAATGGATTGTGAGAAGTTTTCCGGGAAATGAACGGAATATGGCCTATTTTGGATCATTTTGATGGATTTTCCAGAAAATATGGAGTACATTTCGTTGGAAGAAAATTGGTCCCAGGTAATAGAATTACATAATTGGCTTGTATCTTGAATTAATGACATGACTATTCCCTTCAAAGGATATATATACTTTTAGATAGCGGTCACATAGTTCATCATTTCCCGTCAGATGACTTGATAGGATCATTACTGAAATATTTGTATCTAATACCGCTCAATCCGGTGCTAGGGGCCGTCTGGTCATGTCATTCAAGATGACCACATGAACAATCACAGTAAAATCAAATTCTCACGGGAGTCACTTTTGGTTCTTGAACGATGTCCCAGCAACTCCTGCAACGTCGAGCTAATATTCATGCTCGTCCCCAAGATCAACTGGAACTTTTAATTGTGTTCGTTGTATGCCATGTCCACCTCATTGGTGAACGGGAGGAGGGAGTGTCATCTTGTTGACCTGCGGGGAACTCGTCCGATTTCCCAACAGACTGTGGAAGGCCGTCATGAATGCGGTGGGCGTGTGGTACTGACTTTCGGGGAGTGTAAATCCTCCTCTTGTACAGGACTTCGTATCACACGGTGTCCTTTTGCACGTTGTACCATGTATGGGGGTACTGGCTAGCCACCAGGCCACATTCCCATCGTCCATGGAGATGTAAAGACTAAGGAAATTGATGACATAATTGGCTAAGGTGTTGTCCGAGAACAGTTCGGCGGCGGCAGTGTGAGGTAAGATATGAAGAGATGTATCCCAGAACAGGCCCTCGTAGTAGTGGATGTCCCAAGCCTCGGGCATCGGGATTGGTGAGAACGTGTCACGGATCTCGATCGGCATCCTGTTTTGGGTGGTTTCATGGGTGTCTGTAGCTGGATCCAAGTCCAATGCTGTGTATTTCCGACCATTTCTTGTGGCGCATCCTTGTCTGTCAATCCATCGGCGAAGTCTGCCATCATTTACGGGTCAGCTGTGACATGCGTTGACGAATATCATTTACTAAATCCATCATATGGATGACGGATACAACTTGTTTCTGGTCCAGAAGTTCACCCTTATTCCAGGACATGTCCTTCAACCGCTCCAGCAACAAGGGCCAGTCCTTCTCTGGTACGTAGCGGGTAGGCTCTTCATGGCTTCATTGATCTGTCATCAAGTTCTGTTGGCTATAAAAGTTTGCTGGCTGTGCGACTGACGTCAGGGCTGGTCCAGGTGAGGGGGTCGTGCATTGCTTCATGAACGTGATGTACCGTCGATGCGCCTGATTATACTGTTGTACTTTCGCACTATCACATATCTCGTCATTGTAAAGTCGAGTTCACATGCTCACTGGGCGTATTCAGCGTTTTCACTGTCGGTGGGATCGGGTACGGAGATTGTAGTGTTTGTAGCATGTATGGATCCACCAGGAGATGTTTTCGTATGACCCATCATCGACCGAAGAATCCACTCAACACGGGGCCTAGCCTGGATGGAGACAAAGGTATAAAGATAGCCCTTGGAAACCCACCTTTATGTTATTCCGAGCTTCCCTTCACGCCAGACGACGGATAATTTCTGAGAGAATGTCTGGCTTGGTTCAGAGTTCTCTCCCATGCAAAAAAACCCGCAGTAAGAACTAATTTTTAAAATATATTCGGCCGTTCTACAACACTTAACCCAAATATATTTATTAATGAATAATTTTCTTTCATTGTCAGCCCAAATGTAACAAGATCCGTTTCGTTCTTCGTCTACAACTACAACTATCTACAACTTTACTTTCATTTCATCTGCTTCAAAGAAACCATAACTGACCCAGTTTTCCGTTTGGAATGAGGTAGCTAAGACTTGTGAAGAATGTGACGGACCTTGTTAAATTTGGCTGACAATGAAGAGAAATTATTCATTAATAAATATATGTGAGTTAAGTATTGCAGAAAGGCAGAATATGTTTAAAAAAAATGTATTTACTGGGATGAGATCGCGCGACCCCGTGGTCGCTCCCATTTTGCGTTTTTTGTATGGGAGAGAACTCTGACCATAACCGGACAATCTCTCAGAAAGTATCCGTCGTCTGGTGTGAAGGGTCATAGAAAGCTCGGACTACCTTAATGTAAGATATTTTTTGGTCTGTGCTTGGAGGACTCACGTTTGTACCGAGGTATGGAGACCTGTCTTGATCAACTCGGCCTTCCGACAGACAGAACACAACGGGCGGGGTCCGCTCCACGGACAATGGTCTGCTTCACGGAAAATTCCTATTGACCTCTGGTAAAGTCGCCAAACATAACCGGAGATTAAGGTGAGGAAGCGAGAGCAAAACCAGGTCCGATGACCTTTGGCAGGACTACTTTTTGTCTGCTGAAGTGTTGACATTATTACCGCGGCGGAAGGGATCACTTCACCGTAGAGGAAAACGACCGAGTCAAAGGTAACTTCCTGTCACGTGACTGAAAGTGCACTCAATGACCTTTGACCTGCAGACATGACCTTCAGAGGTCAGTCATTGTACGCTTGACTTCTCTTTAACTATCACTCATAAGCCATGGGTGGTGTTCCTCTGCAGAGGAATGGAGGCGGCAGGTAAAGGTTCTACCAAATGATGTCCACACCCCATAATTTTTTAATGCTAAATTGTTGTAAGTGGGTATACTTGACATTTAATAGTAGTTTACTGTTTTGGGGAATGATTTTAGTTAAAAAAAACAATACATCACAATAGAACGTTCGACACACTGGACTGTAGTCGATATTATACAACGCGATCGTAATCAGACTCCGAGGTCAGATGTTATGGCTTCAATATGTTTTTCACTACAACTGTTTTTTTTTTCGTTCAAAAATCATAGAAAAAACTATCAACGTGTTCTTTATGCAGTTTTTCTGTGTGTGTTCATGCAAAGTGTGCAGGGGCAGTATTTGGTAGAACCGTTGAACTTATCTATACAGGTTTCCATGTTTGTTTGATTCCATGCCATTTCTCCCGGACATCATCAGGACTACCCTCCCGCCAACCACCTCGCTGGGGGTCTAATAATACCCCAGCCACCAGTTATTTTTGGACCGGATTCGGGGCCTTCGCGCACATCGCCGGAAGTGACATCATATATACTAAATAGATATTTGCCGAATATTTCGATTACTTTTCAAGTCTGCATAATACCTCTGTTGACGTGGCGTTAAAAAGAATTATCTGGAGATTATTTTCCCGGTTTATCTGGACAGAGAATATGAAAAGTAGTTCGCTCATGTGCAACACCAAAGGAGTTGTTCGACCGAATTCAAACGGAACCGTGCGTACTTGGGTTTTCCCCTATACGTCATAGCAACGTAGTAAAGGTCAACTTCCGCTATTGGAGGCAGGGATGATAAATGAGCCTGCAAAATGGAGCATGTGCTGTGGGGAGGATGCCCTCCAGCTTCTCTGTATAAACACGACTTGCAATATACCGTGAGTCCACAGCGGCAAACCAGTCTCCTTCCTCGCCCGTTCATTAGCTTTTACTTCAAAAAGACTATTCAAGTAATGTATGGTACTAGTTGCACATGCAGAGCAGGCTTTCATGCAGGGGTAGATGGAGTATATAATCCTGAACATAGGGAGCAGGACTTTGGGAGACATGGCCTACTCCTTTCAGAAAAAATCGCCATTGCTCCTGTAACATTACATGCAACCCTTTGCTAGCCCAAAAGGGGTAGTTCATCCTGGGAAACAATACATCCCTGTCTTTCTAGTAATAAATATACCGAAGTTTGAAATGTCTTTCTAGTTTAATCATGTCAAAATTGAAATGTCTTTCATGTCCAAGAATCAACATAAAATAATACCAACATAATAATCAGGCACGGCGGAAGGAACTGGTGATTGGAGGGGCCACTATCACATCACAAACAGGCGACGGTCCATGGGCCGCCCAGGCTCCGGAAGCCAGGAAAGTGTCCCTCTCCCCTATATATTTTCGCTATCGCAAAGGCTAGAGGGCTGAAACTTACCACATTATATCACTGGGCCAAGCTCTACAAGAATATGTAAAAAAAGATCCGAGATGGCCGCCATGATGACATCACAGTGATGTCATTTTCAAAAGAGAGCAATTTTGAACGATTTTTCGGTCAGAATTTTCGAATTTTTCCTAAAAAAAATGCATGATAAATTAGTAAATAACTAGAGGTTCCGCTTTGACCCTTGAGTTGCCGCTCCGGCATGAAGCCTATGCTGGTTGTTTTTTTGGGCAAAAACATACGTCTCCCCCAACCTCCCACCTTGCCTTGAATGGGCACATAATTTAAGGGAAAGTGCTATAAAATGAATGTAGCAATAAGTATCTTAAACAAAGCTGCGTATCTAAAAATATTAATTACAAAGAAGCGATTTTCATTGTATATACATGTACAAGTAGATGAACGGTTGGACGGACATCGGACACAGATGAATGCATGCACACATACACTAAAACCTGATCAAATGCGGGGGCTATCCCAATGAAGCTTCCATCCAAGTTTGGTGAAATTCCATCCAATAGTTCTCAAGGTATCTTGCAGACAAAGCCTGTATATACATGTACAAGCAGATGGACGGACGAACGGACACCGGACGAATGCAGGCACACACACCAAAACCTAGTCAAATGAGGGGCTATCCTAATGAAGCTTCCATCCAAGTTTGGTGAAATTCTGTTCAGTAGTTCTCCACATATCTTGCAGACAAGCCCTGTATATACATGTACAAGTAGACGGACGGACGGACACCGGACATGGATGAATGCACGCACACACACCAAAACCTAATCAAATGAGGGGCTATCCCACTATAGCTTCTATCCAAGGGGAGTGAGATTCCGTCCAGTAGTTCTCAAGATATCTTGCAGACAAGGCCTGTACATACATGTACAAGTAGACGGACGGACGGACACCGGACATGGATGAATGCACGCACACACACCAAAACCTAATCAAATGAGGGGGCTATCCCACTATAGCTTCTATCCAAGGGGAGTGAGATTCCGTCCAGTAGTTCTCAAGATATCTTGCAGACAAGGCCTGTACATACATGTACAAGTAGATGGATGGACAGACGGACACCGGACACGGATGAATGCACGCACATACACCAAAACCTAATCAAATGAGGGGGGCTATCCCACTGAAGCTTCCATCCAAGTGTGGTGAAATTCCGTTCAGTAGTTCTCAAGATATCTTGCAGACAAGGCCTGTATATACATGTACAAGTAGATGGACAGACGGACGGACACCGGACACGGATGAACGCATGCACACAAACCAAAACCTAGTCAAATGAGGGGGCTATCCCAATGAAGCTTTCATCCAAGTTTGGTGAAATTCCATCTAGTAGTTCTCCAGATATCTTGCAGACAAGCCCTGTATATACATGTATAAGTAGATGGACGGACGGACGGACACCGGACACGGATGAATGAACCCACATACACCAAAATCTAATCAAATGAGGGGGCTATCCCAATGAAGCTTCCATCCAAGTTTGGTGAAATTCCATCCAGTAGTTCTCCAGATATCTTGCAGACAAGCCCTGTATATACATGTACAACTAGATGGACGGACGGACGGACACCGGACACGGATGAATGCACGCACATACACCAAAACCTAATCAAATGAGGGGGCTATCCCAATGAAGCTTCCATCCAAGTGGGGTGAAATTCCATCCAGTAGTTCTCAAGATATCTTGCAGACAAGGCAAGGGGACGGACAGACATCCATCCAGACATCCAACCAGACAGACGGACAGACAGACAGACAGACAGCACAAACACTAGATGTCTCCCCCCAACATAGTTGGGGGAGACATAATAATCTGATATGAAATAAAATATGTTTTACCCACTTTTTCATACAGAAAAGCAAAAACAATGAAGAAATCCGACGAAAACATCACTTTTCTGGTACCCCACATGGCGGCCATTTTGAATTTACCCATGCTCCTCTGCTCGGTGGATCATGCAAATAGGCTCAAAATGACCCCAATATGATAATCTAAAAGGGCACGGAGTTTCAGCTCTCAAGTTTTTGTCGTTAATTTGGATGATGGAACTTAATTGGGATGATGGAACGAGCAAGGATGCTCCTCATGCTTATTGGAAAATAAAATCTGCATTCAATTCGGATATCATCTTCACATTTCAAGTTAAATACTACACTAACGTTCCATCATTTACCATGACCTAATGAATAGAGTAAATTGTTCAAACTGGGAAACGCACATGTCATATAGCCAATCAAGATAGGAGCTTGCCAACACCATGCAGTGAGGATTTTCTTTGATGTCTGCCGGTGTGATTTCCAAATATGGCAAGTGGTGGTTGTATTAATGTTAATTTCTTTTGAATAGCTGATCAAATTTGAATTTTAAAAAGGTCCTACATTGCACTCCTCCTAATACGGACCACAGAATATTTATAGAGCTATGACATCACCAAACCCGTATTCTGATCAGATAATGTGTTATGTTCAGCAAAGGCAACATGTGTAATGTTCGACTTGGATATGCGAAGATATAGGTTTTTCGCTTTACTCTATCGGGTTTTGTTTTTGCTTTTTGTGGTGTTATTTTACAGTACTTTTCTGAAAATATTGGGGTGGGGGCATGGCCCCCTCGGCCCCCTTGTTCCGCTGTCCCTGATAATGAATGCCGGCATATCGTCTAATAATGCAAACAGGAGAGAGACAAAAATACATACAAAGATGTTTGTTTTTCTTTTTAATATTTCTACTTCCCTGAAAAGATTGTCATAATAATACAATAGTAGCTATTACACAATATTTGTAATACTATCAACTAGTATGTATTGGATGAAAAGGAAAGAAATTATATAGTATACATTACTACATGTATTACTTAAATATTTCGATTTTGACTGACAAATCTCCAATAAAGACGACAATAAACACTGTGTATGTACATATCTCATCTTTATACTTAGAGCATGCATGAAAGACCATGGTATCGAGACATCACCGGTATATAGCCAACAAACTCAGGAGAGGATAGACGTTTATAGGTAAATCATCAAATATCTCACAATTATTAACACCTACCCAAGTGTGGAAAGCTGAATAAAAATGATAAAATAACATTCCAATTTACTCCATAATGTAAAATATTCAGATCCAACCACGATTAAAATGATAAATTATACTAAATCTGGGATTTCATTGTGGAATTTAGGCTGTGTTTAGAAAGCTCTGCCAATCATTAACAAATATAACATAAATGAATATCCTATCGATAGGATGTGTACGTTCCTCTACCAGGTCTACATCTTGAATAAACTGATAACTGCTAAACTGGTCTAAACCATATTCAGTGAGCTGATCTGATCAATCACAGCCTGGAACACCTGCATTACATTTCTGCAATAGATTCACTGATGCATGTTAACAGACACGGACAGTTGTGGAGGATATAAACCAATCCAAGCTGCTGATGTACTCACAGTTCAGCAACTCTGATTGGGCAGGTGACTTAATACACAGCCAGCCTATCACTGTCCTTTCTAGTT
>JAVTVY010005845.1:0-39457 GCA_036873755.1 Hanleya hanleyi
TTCCATTGACCCTTTACCTATTGCTGATATTGGAGGGATTTGACCAATATACCCTGGGTTCCATTGACCCTTTACCTATTGCTGATATTGGAGAGATTTGACCATACCCTGGGTTCCATTGACCCTTTACCTCTTGCTGATATTGGAGGGATTTGACCATACCCTGGGTTCCATTGACCCTTTACCTATTGCTGATATTGCCATGTTTTATTGTTGTACTATGTCGCTGTAGAAACCGTCTGTATTGGGGAATCCAGTGGAGATGTCCATTTCAAGACTGGTCGCAGATAATGACAATCTGCTGAGGTTTGGAATTTTCTTCGAATTCCCCGACGCCAGGATACGTGTTCATGAGAAGCTGAAGGCCAACAATGATATACGTATGTAACCATAACCTTGACCGTGCATACTTTGATCTCTTTATTGTGTCCCTGTCCTGATTTCAGAACAATGACTGTTGCAACATGTATATATGTTGGTGTGTGACATCCTGTGTTGCATTGCTTAACCCCCATAAATTGTCAAGTCACATTGTTAACGAGCAATGAATGCTTTCCATTTCTTGATTTTACAAATCAGACTGCTCGAAGATTTTAAACCGGTTTGATTAGTCTGAACAGGGGTGACTGGCTGACATGCCTTCTGCATCGCACACATGAATAGAGAAGCCTTAATAATTTATCTCCTTTTACAAAAATCTGCTGAAACTGCATAGTTATGTCCCCGATTTCTAAATTTGTAAAATAAAATAAAAAATACTCAAATGTTGAATAAAATCTTGACACGTATGTTTTAATGCGAGGTGGCAGTGCCTGAGAACCATTTAATAATTTATTTAACCTTAATTTTTAGCATATATTTGCTGACATTTAATTTATCACTGTTGTTGTTTTCCAGTGAGAAAAGAACGACTGAGCAAGTCCAAGAAATACGAATCTCATCAGAATACGGGCCAGTGAATTCTTAAAGCCATTACAAACATTTTCAACCAATCGGAGCATTAGCTACCCTATGTGTGCATAACTTCACTGCTAGAGTGTTTGACTTGAAGCTTCTGTGTTCAATACTCTGATTAGTAACTAGACGTAGCATGTATTAACGTGCTAACATCGAGGTTTGTATTCTCGTGATGGCAGTCCGAGATTTGTGCGTCATCATGTTGGTAAAGGGATTGACTGCTGTGAAAGTGTCAATGATGGTACAATGGTGAGTAGGGGTTGGTGGTCGCCATGGTGATTTTGATGGCATCCATCACATGACTGTGCAGCTGACCAATGGATGACTGGTACTATATTCTGGGAGATACTGTCTGACGTTGACTTCTACTGTCTAGCATGCTAATAAACTTTGAGTGTCACGTTCGAGTGTTGCCAGTAATAAAACAAAACAAAAAAAAAACAAATCTGCTTGTGTATGAGCCTGTATTCATAATGAAAATTGTTATGCATCCCTCGAAAGCAATTGCTACTGATGTTTCCAGTTTCATGGGAATGTTTGCCTCCGAATCTCTAGGCAAAATGAGCGGTGGTACATTATATGATTTGTTCACAGAAACTGAAGTATTTTGAGGAATGGTGTTTTACCTATGTAAAGTCTCCACATAAGAATCACAGGGAATGTCTCTTTGTATGCTTAAAAACTGATCGAACTGCCATGTGGATCATTTAACTTGTTCGGTATTGCATGGGTTCAGGGGACATTTTTACCATGATGCAAACAGTCAAAGTTGCCTTGTTTAATTGATTTGCTTGTAGTATTAACATGTAGCAGTGATTGCTATATCAGAAAGCAAATACACTATAATCCTATTATGTAATTGCTTTAATTTAAATCCCAGAATCTCCTAATTGTCAGGACTTGTATTACAGTCAAATTTAACACATTAATCATAAATACTATATTTAATAGATTAAATAATTAATTGAACACCGATAATGTTGTCAACAACAGGATTATTATTCAATTCAGAGTATTTTAGTTTTAACCTAGTCATAGCTTTTTGACCATGTAAATTCCATTTGAATTTATACTTTTATTAACATTTTTGGTCTCATCTTGCTTGCCTTGGGTATGTAGGGGAATTCCAGGAGTTCTCTTTATGGATATTACCTTCCCTCTTCCGGGCCCAATGAAAGTATTTCCATTGTAACTGTACTCTCTAACTACTCCTTATTCAAGTACTAGGCCAGAAGCAAATGAACAAGAAGTCTGTAACATTGGATTAGACTAGCTAGACAGCACGGACACTTGTCAAACAGCTTACACCACTTGACTCTGGCACAATCTCTACAGACACAAGACAAGATGCGGAGTCGGCACTCCGAGGGATCATACAGAAGACTAATTATGTACATTTCGTGGGCTCAATTTTTGGCTTTTGTTTAAAATCTGCTCCCACATGATACATTAACAATTTATCTGGGCAGCTACATCACATTATTAGTAGGGAGGTGGGGGCATTAGCCAATGCATTATAGCTAGTCTAATTTGAGGTTACAAACTAAAAGTTTTGCGTCTGGTACTACATGTGCCTAACAATTCAGAATTGCTCCCCTCTCCTCTAAACTTTTATCATACCCTCTCCCCTTTCTTCCTTTAGTATGTAATACTCAGATGCACCCTCATCTCGTATATTGAGTGAGTGCAATCTTATGCAAACTTGAAGGCATGGTGTTTGGTCTTCCAGTACCATATATTTATATTGGAAGTATTCCTCCTATGAACATTGTGGACAGCAGAAACTTCCCATCACCGGTCGGACCTTGTCAAGTATGGTTAGTAGATCAGGCTTTGTTACTTTAGCTTCTTCACAATTTGCTGTTCAACAGATGGTGTGCGAGTTAGTCAGTGTTTAGGGGCTGATGACTTTGTATGAAAGCATATGTCCACCCTGTAGCATATTATGAGTACACAGACCAACTAGTGGGGCAATAACGCAGAAGACATACTGATGGAAAGCCATACAAATGTTCACTATGCCTCCAAGAAGCTGACCAGAACATCAACCCAACAGGCAAAAGGACCACTCTATGTGGATAAGCCATACGAATGTTCAGTACATGGTAAAATCCAGCAGATTCTGGAACCAAATTTACTGGAGAGGAACCCTTCAAATGTTAACTTATTTTAAACTGTCCAACAGAGACATTGGCCACACACATGGGAGAGAAACTATGGATGTTAACTAGGAAGAAACATTCCGAATGATCACTTTGTCATAAACTGACCAAATAATAAAGAAACATCAGTGAACCACACAAACTGGAGAGAAACCTATCAAATGCTCACTATGTTTACTAACTAGCCATGAGACCATACAAGATGGTGACCTATGATCCACATTTTCACATGTGGAATAGCTCTGTATTGGTGAAAAGTTCCTGTTGCCTATATCATTATTTTTTAAATGAAGTGCCTACAATGCCATGATTGTACTACATGTAGGATAGAGGAAACCCAGATCAAATCAACCTTGGAGAGAAATTGAGAAGTTACGCTTAGCTAAACTTGATGTTGTGTATATTTATATATGCAGCAACATTGTAATTGTACATAAGATATAAAACAGCAATTTTATTTGGTTCAGACATTATATATTGAAAGCCTTGAATTCTGGAACCTGTACATGTCATGGTGCACTAGGTTCTGGTTATTGGCGGATAGGTCTCAGTTTGCAGATGATTGAATGTTCTTAGTTTTCTTGATATGCATTATATACCAGTTAGTGATGTCTCTGGGAAGTTACTGGTGATAAAGTTTCCCAGGCGATTTTGATTGTTAATTTTTCATTTTCCTTGGGATATTTCATAATTATCCAGCTGTGTATTTATAGTGAGATATATAATCTCTATATTCGTGAAGTGGACATCCTGGTCTATGAGTGTGGCTTCTCACTCTTGATTACAAAATTTCAACTAACTACAGAATTATAAAAGTATGGTATATTGTCTTGATTATCTTCTTCTTTTTCTCATTCTTAAAATTGTCAAATAAATTGTCTAACAGCTAGTTTCATGGAGCTAATCACCCTCGAGACGTTTCACTTTCTGATAATCTGATCTGACAAATGTGTATCTATGCGCAGTCTCATTCCTCTCTGGTAAATAGGATGGATGACCATAATAAATGTCACCTAATACCCCATTGATTTGACTCGCTGTATATTTTCATTAAGGTGTGACCCATTTGGGAGGACCAGTCCCAAATTTGTGAAGTAATTTTACCTATGTTACCGGATAGATTTATTGAAAATATATAGGTTGTTACTTTCGTTGTATTTGAATGATGATATACAGTAGACATTGGTGAGAATTGTGTACGTTTGACTGCAGTTTTAACGGTTGTGTAAAAAAAGCTTTACTTGTAGCGATGTTAACCATTGAAGTTCTTCAATTTGTAGAAGTAGAAAACAAAACAAACCTATCATTTAGATTTGACCAGGAGACATTTCTCATCATGGTGAGATCACAAATTTTAAATGTTCAAGTGTGGTGGAAATCCTGTTAGTGCATTCTATTTCTACCTTACTGGTGCTTCTTGGCATTATAAACCTTTTATAATAAACTGTTTCATAATTTGACTTGGAAGTTCTTGTTTTTATTTCTTCGTATTTTTTTTTCAGTCAACCTACCGTATCTTTCATGCAGTTCTATTGTGCAGGCCTTCATCATTTTACTGAAAAGCATGCCTAGAACCAACGTTGTACCCAGGCAGACTGGTGTTCTGCTTGATCTCATTAAGCATCTGTTAGCGCATTTTGTACACCCTTAACTATGCCCATTTACTTGGCGTAAAAATCATTTTTCATTTACTTCAACATATATTCGACAAAAAATGGCTGTTGTCACTTTGAAACATCCTAACCTTGTACAACCTGGTCTGCTCTCTTGCCTGAAGAAGCATCGATGAAATCCTGGATAATTTTCACCCCTCATCATACGTTATGGACTTGTCTATACGACCCAATCCCATGGATCATTAAACATGTCATCTGCACATCTCCAGTCTGGTCTCTTCCCTGAAAAAGCATCTTCCCTGAAAAAAGCATGTACGGGAATTCGAAGAGTGTGGTTATCAGATGTTCCTTCTTCCATTTTCCTCGATGGTACTAGACTTCTTGTATGAAATATAGGTGAAGTTAAAACCACATAAAATGGAAATGTCCTTTTCGGGGTAAGTGTCTAAACTGTGGTCAGGAAGGTCATTTGACACGAGTCTGTCCGAGATTCAGGAAGCTACCTACAGATGCTGAGAGTAGAAATGATTCATTAGAAACTCTTGTTACCCTCGCAAAAGTTTGTGTATATGTTTTTGCAGAAACTCCCAAGCAGAAAAGTTATGTCGACTAGAGACTCGGGGTGAGGTAGAGACCTGGAAACGTGTAGGACCTGATGGCAAGAAAATTCAAATGATACCAGTTCTGGAAATCAGACCTCACAAAAGGAAACGAGAAAACCTCAAATCGATTCTCGTCTCCCCGACAAGGTGCATGATGGTTGTGGTTGAGAATCCGATGACGATATTGAAATTGACAAATGAAGACAATGAAAGTAGATACCATGCTAAAATGTTCTCTTCTATACACCCAGACCGCATAGATCTAATTATGACCAATTTCTTGAACAATTACTGATATATTATACCATGTTGACCCCACTGATTATGACTTTTTATCCCATCGGCATATATGCCGGATGGGATCGAGTCGTCGCGCTGTCCGGCTGGCTGGATGGCTGGCTGGCTGGCTGGATGAACGACGTGACCGCTCTAAAAGGTGAACCGTTGCATCTGGAGACTTCAAATTTGGTATACTGCATTGTTGGGTGGTAAAGCACAAGTCTATTGAAATTGGGCGCATTTAGTTGATTTTTGTGGTTTCCATGGCAACATAACGAAAAATATCCACATGGTGACGTGACCGCTCTCAAACGTGAACCGTTGCCGCTAGAGACTTCAAATTTGGTATACAGCATTGTTGGGTGGTAAACCACAAGACTATTGAAATTGGCGACATTTTGGTGGTTTCCATGGCAACATAACGAAAAATATCCACATTACGACGTGAATGCTCTAAAAGCCGAACCGTTGCACTGGAGACTTCAAATTTGATATACAGCATTGTTGCATGGTAAAGCACAAGCCTATTGAAATTGGGGATATTTGGTTGATTTTTGTGGTTTCCATGGCAACATAACAAAAAATATCCACATGACGATCTAAAAGCCGAACCGTTGCAGCTAGAGACTTCAAATTTGGTATACAGCAATGTTGGGTGGTAAAGCACAAGGCTATTGAAATTGGGTAAATTTGGGTGTTTTTGCTGTTTCCATGGCAACATAATGGAAAATATCCACAGAATGAGGTTAATGCTTTAGAAACAGAACCATTGCAGCTAGACACTTCAAATTTGGTAGCATTATTGTGTGCTTTGCAGTTTCCATGGCAACAAATGGAAAATATCCACTGAATGACGTTAATGCTTTAGAAACCAAAGCATTGCAGCTACACACTTCAAATTTGGTAGCATATTGTGTGTAAAATCACAAGCCTATTGAAATTGGGTACATTTGTGACGATTTTTGGGTCTGTGTAAAAGGGTGCCCGGACAAAAGCCCCACGAACAATTCAGTCTTAGAAAGTCGGAAATTGGGAAAAAAAAAAAAATTTCCAGCTGGGATATTCTCTCCCGGTCCCAGTCATCAAATCGATCATTCTGTTTTAATATTGAATATAATTGTTTTAATATCTTATGCTGGGAGGTGATTTACCTCCCCTTGACATATGCAAGTAAATGCACTTGAATTTGCTTATTTCGTCCATGTCACTTGTGGCAGTGTGCCGCGCTGACATCTCAGCTGTGAACTGGTCGAACTTCACTTTACTTGAATAAAACGCTCCGACAGTGTTCTGTTTGTTCTTTTCTGTGCAATTGAAAGTAAGCTTGCACAACAGTGAAACTTTGCACAGTAGCTAAACTTTCACACTGCAATTTTATTTCAAAATATCAAGAAAAATCCACCAGGTAGTTTTCCGTGAATAGCAAAAACAAAAACCAGATAGGCAATTTGCAGGTTGAATTTTGATGTTCCGGCGCGAAGCCTGTATGTTATAACACTCAGACGTGCCAATGTCATAATGACAATGACGTCCGAATTTAACCTGTAAATTGCCTGTCTGAGTTTTGTTTTACTATTCATGGAGAACTGCTGGGAGGATTTTCTTGAGACTTACTACAGTTATCACAAACCTGTGTGGGTCAACATCAACAAAACTGTAGATCATCTGTAACTCCTGAGAAAAGAAAACGGACATGGACTAACTGGGTTCCAACAATTCGGAGTACCTCTCTACCTCAGTATCACATCCATGCACCCAATACCAAGGTTTGCAACAATTCCATCATCTGTATAAACACCTGGGCCTATCGTACTACGGTAAGCGATCCATATATACGATCATCTTTCGATTTACGATCGACCCCATTTTTTCGGGAGATTTACGATCGGATATTCTAACTGATTTACAATCACCCACAAATTTATCTTATTAATGTACAATGCAATAACTATAATTATCGCGGCAATTTTTACGTTGTGAACTAGGGGGGAAAATCGGATATATCGTGCTTTTCTCTCACTTCCGCGATCTAATGTTTTCGATCGAGCCGATTTTTCTCGTCATTGCAGAGGGGCGTACGATCCAATTTTTACGATCAAGCATCGATTTTAGGACTAAAAAATCACTTCCGGCGATCGAATATTTGGATCGCTTACCGTATGCCTTTAACATTTTACATTAACCAACAATATATGTGAACATTTCCTAACACATAATTGAGAGCCACTTTAATGATCCTCTTATCAGAATGGGTGGTTGGTGGATGCTCGCCCCTTTTATATCTAGTTGTCTCTAGCCAACTTTCCATACAAATAAACGTGACTGTTTTTCCCCCCAACTACTTCTGTTTCCCCTTATTGAATGCCCTTCATCTGTCTATACCGGAGATTTATATTGCTCATGTGAAAGGGACGGCAAGTTCACACTAGGCCGATGGGATCAAGTGTGGCCGTGGCCTCTAGTTTTATATGTCTTAACTCCTTAAGGAACCAGACCTGCGCTCATCCATGAAGAAGCATCGATGAGACCCTGGATCATTTTTAACCCACATTATACGTCGTGGTCTCCTTTATTCAACCCAATAGCACGAAACCAGTTTAATCCTGTTTATGAAGAATTATTGATCAAATCACGGACCAGCAGAAGGGTAAAAAAGAGAAAACCTCAGTTGTTAAAACCAACAAGAATTTCGGAAGAAAAAGATGCGGCTAATGACTCGCCCAAAATGAATAAATGAAGATGTTTTGAAGCAGATAATAATGCTGAGCTCGACAGAGATACACCTATATGAATTGTGGTGGTGGTTTGAACTCCACACCAGCTGATAACGTGGATTCTGACCTCGGCAAATACACTTCTAGTGATAAGCGACCACCCTTGGTAGACAAGGATACAACTTCCTTGAAACAGAGGTCGAAAGACAAGTTACTGCAGAGGAGATTTAAAAGTTTATGGACAGAATGATAAAAAACTAGTGGGAGAAGAACAACAGAAAGAACAGAAAATGCAATCGTGAATAGCTAAAATAACTTGGTAACATTCACTAACTGGCAGATTTTCTCGTCTGTACGGTCTTTTTTATATAGATAAATGATGGCTCCCTCGCCGACTCTCATTCAGTTGAATTACAGAGGAGTTTGGTCAAATTTAAATGAACTTCAGGTCTTCGCTCAAGATTATGAACCCAATAGCTTTTTGTCTCAATGAGAATTTTCTCGAGAAAGCGAATAAAGATAAATTGAAATTTCGCTAATACATATTTTGTCATTCCTACGCCTTGGAAAAACATGGGAAGCGCTACCGGCGGTTCTTCAATACTGACTAAAATTGGTGTTTTACACAGTTCTGTTGACTTAGTGACAGACTTGCAGCAGTAGCAGTTCGTGTTACTTTGAATTGTGTCTTCACATTACGCGCGGTGCACATACCCGATTCTGGTGGTCTCCGTCTTGATGAACTTTAGAATCTTTTCGATCAGCTCGCTAAACCTTGTTTACTGATGGGTGATTTTATCGGTCGTAGTGTCCTTTGGGATAATGAAGGGAACTGTAAAGAAAAAATTCTTGAAGATTTTATATCAAATAATTCTTTGTGTATTTTAAATGATGATACTTATACACATTTGTCCTCAGCTCATAAAACCTATTCAGCTTTGAATATCTCATTTTGTGGCCTTCCTATGCAGGGGCGTCGTCAGGGGGGGGGGGGGTCGTCCGGTGCGAACGACCCCCCATTGGCAGCGCCAAAAAAAACAGAAGAAAAAGCAAAAGAAAAAAGAAAAAACCAAAACAGAGAAAACAAACACAAAATAAAAAAAGCATAAAAACATAAAATAAAATAAAACAGAAAAATTACAGATAGAGTGCCAAGACGTGTAGTGGTGTGTAAAAGGCCCGTTTTATTTGTGTCAAACCAGGAAGTCAAATGGAGTCTGGCATATTCTTCAATATCGATGCGGGTTTATGCGAAACAAATGTGAAAATAGAACCATAAATCAATATACATTGTGTTCAGATTTGTTTCCGAGAAAACGGGTAAAACGCATCTCCGGCAACCGGAGACCCTGGAGCTTCCGGGGCCTAGGCGGCCCCTGGACCCTCGCCTGTCCGGCTGTGACGATCGCTCATTTTAGCTTTGTGTAAATGAATCGCTATCATATTGGTTCTAATGTTCCATCATGTAAAGGTCATCGTTTTTTATGTGTTCTTTTTATGTGATAAATATAACTAAACAGTCAAATGGATTCAGGCATGAAGTATGATTTTTTCAATATCGATGAGTGCTTATAAATGCGAAGCATACGTGAAAATAGAACCATAAATCTGCATACATTACGTTCGAATTTATTTCTGGGAAAACTTAGAACGCGTCTCTGGAGATCTGGAACTTCGGAGCTTCCGGGGCCTAAACGGCTGGTGGACCCTCGCCATTTGGGCTGTGAGGATTTCCTTGTTTTATCTGTGTGTGAATGAATCGTATCTGTAGGCATATTGGTTTCCCTCCCAAGAACTCCTCTCCTCTCATCGTTTTGTATGTTTTAAATATAACTAGAACGTCAAATGGATGAAGGCATGAGGTGCGATGTTTTCAATATCGATGCATGCTTATAATTGCGAGAAAAAAATCGTGAAAATAGAATCATAAATGTGCATGCAGTATGATCAGTTTTATTTCCGGAAAAACGTTCAGAACGCATCTCCGGCAATCTAGGACCCCGGAGCTCCCGGGGCCTAGGCGGCCCCTGGACCCCCGCCTGTTGGGCTGTAATAGTGGTCCCCAACTTTCAATTATGTTCCGACGCCACTGGGTTAGCCTACGATGTATATAGGCCCAAAGCGTTATTATTGTGTTTTCAACATGACAAAGAGAATAAAATATAATACTGATATTTGACAAATGACGTGTTAGAAATATTGTTGGAAATCGCTCAGAATGCATCTCAGGCCATGTAAGGTCTCAGAGCTGTATAATATAACCCTAAATCTGCATACATTATGTTCAGATTTAATTCCGGGAAAACGCTTAGAACGCATCTCCGGCGATCTAGGACCCCGGAGCTTCCGGGGCCTAGGCGGCCCCTGGACCCTCGCCTAAGGTGCTATGATAATCGACCCCCCTTTGAAAAATCCTAGCGACGCCCATGTCCTATGCTCGAAGAACTTACTTGGAGGAGGAGGAGGGAATTCGGCTTAATGTCACACTCAAGTTTGTTTCACTCATGGTGACGGTCAGTTTGGTTGGTGGAGAAAGCCGGAGTACCCGGAGAGAACCACCGCCCTTACTTGATTCTGTTCATGACGACCTTTGTGGAATTGATAATATTTTCCACTGTTTTAAAAGCTGCTCATTCAGCTTATAACCCCCTTCATCAAGGTCTAATTTTAAGAAAAAGCTAAAGATTTTACTACAGGCCCTGATAATATTCATTATCGACTTTTTACGGGGTGCTAAGATAAGGCATTAACATAGGGCGTTATGGCGTTTCTGTGAACTCTTTACAGAGGTCACAGGGAAAATATACTGGTTTCTGCTTTCTCTACTACTAAGGGGGCAACTGGACTTTCAGCACGCTCTCTCTCTACTATTGATGACGACACATTAGTCCAGCCACGGCCACACGAATCAACAGCGGTTCATTAGGAGCAACGATATTGCACCTCTACCCAAACCGCAAATGCCCGTTCAATACTACTTCACGGCTGCGCATGCGCAGAATGACGCCATTTCCACTACACACGAGTCCAGTCAGAAGCTCCCCCACGTGTGCTTCAATATGACACCTCACAATACATTCTCGTCTCGCGAGACTCCCTACTGCGAGAAAGAGTCTCACGCGTAAATGGGAGCCATCCCCCCAAAATTTGGGGGGTGAGTAGGCGGCGTATGATTATCTGGCTTGTCACTGACCTGCTGACTCCGCCGAGTTAGAAGCGAATTGCTAAACATAACGTGGGCTATATAATTGGGAAATGACTCTTTCCGTTTCGGAGCATATCAATCGCGAACAAATTATTGTCGGTATGTATACTTGGCCGTGAAAGCGAGTTATCTAATACAGGAAGTAGTTCGCGGGTAGACACGGCGCGCTTTGAGAATGATGTCATGTTGCCTCGCTTTGAGATTGGAGATTCAAAAATGTCACCAGTTTACATGAGAGTCGCTTTGGTCTCCCGCGGGTAGACACGGCTCTCTTTGAGAATGCTCACAATAGGGATACATCTAGCGGACAAGCACGAATATGGCCGAAGGTTGACGTAACACCAAATGGCGGCTTCTGATTGGATAAGAACAGTCGAGAATACACCTAACGGGTAAGAACGAATATGATAGATGCAACATCAAATGGTGGCTTCTGATTGGACAAGAGCATACCTGAATTGTAAACATACCCAACGCGACTTCCCCAGCGTAGGTGTGATGTAACATTGGGAAGAATAAACTATTTGAAAACTTGTGAACGTTTTGATCTTTTCTTTCTTTTATCTGTCTGCATCATGGCGTTAAGGATAGCTATCCCTTAGAGGGTCAAAATTGGTCATTTTTTTATTTCTTCATTCAAATATTCACTATTTCCTCTAACATTTGGTGAAAAATGAAATCAAAATTATAAATAGAAGTGCTTCAATATTAGGATTAAAAATTTAGTTTCCGAGGCACTGGAACAATTAAACAGATTGCCTACTATTATTTTTGTCTGTTAAAATTCTCTTTCCAAAACACATTTCCGCAGTATTATGGTGAGCTAATTATCTATTAGTCCTACGTATTTACATTAATGTACCCCCTTCTGATCAAAACCATGCAAACATCCTAATTTTTGTTTCTAATTATGACAGTGACACTTCACTCAGACACCCGCCGTGAAGTAATCTACACAGGTGTGAACAAGTTTTAGCAAGTTTTTATACGCCCGCCAAAAGGCGGACGTATTATGTGATGGCGGTTTCCGTCCGTGTGTCCGTCTGTCCGTCCGCCGTGTCCGGTCTATATATGGAATAGTTTTTTATTTACAGTTCCAATTTTTGGTGAGTGGATAGCCCACAGGGAGACGATGTGTCGCGTACCAAGATGAAGGTCGAGGTCAGAGGCCAAAGGTCACCGGCCTAAAGAACAGGAAATCACTGAAGTGTTCGTGTCCGGTCTATATCTGTGAATGTTTTCTATCCACAGTTGCAATTTTTTGTGAGTGGATAAACTAGGTGGGGACGATGTGTCGCGTACCGAAATTGAGGTCGAGGTCAGAGGTCAAAGGTCACTGTTGCCTAAAATCAGGAAATCATTGATCATTGACAGTTTTCTATCTACAGTTCTAATTTTTGGTGAATGGATGCCCTAGGGGAGAACGATGTGTTACATACCAAATGTAGGTCAAGGTCAGAGGTCAAAGGTCAGTGTGAATGAAAAATCAGGAAATCATTAAAAATTTCTAATTTTTTCTGAGTGGATTCTACAGGGGGAAATGAAGTGTCGCATACCAAAAATTAGGTCAAGGTCAAAGGTCACTGTGACCCCAAAATCAGAAAATTATTAAAAATAACATTTTTTTGTGTCGGTAGATACATTAGGGGGACACGATGTGTCACCTACCAAAATGTAGGTCAAGGTCACTGTGACCCCAAAATCGAGAAATTGTTCAAAATCATGATTTTTTTAGTCCATTGAGAAATTACGGGGAGCCGTTTTGTCATGTACCAAAATTTAGATCCAGGTCAATGGTCAAGGTCACTGTGACTCCAAAATCAAGGTCAAAGGTCGGTGTGACCTAAAAATCAGGAAATCATAAAAAATTACAATGTTTTTGTGAGTGGATTCAATAGGGAGAAATAAAATGTCACATGCCAAAAATTAGGTCAAGGTCAAAGGTCACTGTGACTCCAAAATCAGGAAATTATCAAAAATAACATTTTTTGTGTCAGTAGATACATTAGAGGGACACGATGTGTCACATACCAAAATGTAGGTCAAGGTCAAAGGTCAAGGTCACCCAAAGAAATTAAGAGGAGACGGTTTGTCAAGTACCAAAATTTAGGTCAAGGTCAATAGTCAAGGTCACTGTGACCCCAGAATCAAGAAATCCTTAAAAATCACTTTTGTTTGTGTCAGTAGATACATTAGGGGGACATGATGTGTCACGTAACAAAATGTAGGTGAAGGTCACTGTGACCCCCAAAATCATGAAATTCATAAAAATCATGATTTGTTTGTGTTCATTGATACATTGAGGGAAGATGATGTATCGTGTACCAAAATTTAGGTCATGGTCAAAGGTCAGGAGATACATTAGAGGGACATGTGTTACATACCAAAATGTGGGTCAAAGATCAAGGTCACTGTGACTCCAAAATCAAGAAATCATTAAAAGTCTCATTTTCATATGCCTGTTGAAGACGAGGTCGTGTAATGCGATGTTGCATTCTGTCCATTCAACCATTAACATTTGTTGTCCATGCGATATCTCTAGTTTCAAGTTATGGATTGGTACCAAACTTTGAGTATACCTTTACTCGCATGGCAAAGAGGAGACATACATTTTGAGATCAATTTGCCAAAGGTCAAAGTCACAGTCCTCCAAAACTGAATCAAATTTAGCTGACTATATGTGTTAGGTTGAAATATTCAGAGTTCTCTCCCCTACATGTATATGGCATTTGTCCTGTGGAGTTGTCTCCCATGTTTGAAACAGCTACATTTAGTTAAACTGTTGTGAAATGAAAATCATACATTTACTAATTTAACGGGGAGAGGGGTCCTTTATGAAGTTCATACCTGTTTATTAACTAAGAACAAAGGTTTACTTCATCACTTTCTTCTTCCTTCATGAAAAATTCTCGTCTGAAAGGAATCCTTTTGCAGGAAAGCTATTATTTTCTTGTTTGACTATTGACTACTATCAGTGTGGGATATGTGAGCTCTCAGTTCTTGCTTCAAGGTCAACAAGTTACCAAGAGTTAAGTCCATTTTAGTTTATCATTCAATATAAGACGTGATATATGTCACATTCTCAGAAGCACAAAATTGTAGACCTTTCTCTGGATTGCTAGCTACCGATTGAAATCAAGGCTATTAAACAACCTTGAAATTTGGACCAATGTAATTGCAGATATACTCACTTGTTTAAGTTTAAATTTGACTTTAAACCGACTCGATGAAAAAAACTTGTGTAATAGTTATCCAGAATAAACAGGAATTCGAGTAGGTCCCATTAGACAGATTAAAAATGTATTTGACAATAGAATTCAAGCAAGAAATAGGGATTAATTCATCAGATGTATAGCTGGACACATTTTGTCCGATTTCTAGCCTTTCATTTTTGTACAAAATCCGAGATTTAAACGTTTATTTCTCGAAAAGTATACATGCTACGCTTTTGAAATTTGGCATGCTTGTTACTTATAAGGCGATCTAGTAAAGTTTATCTCACTCCAGTGACCGAAATCGAGTAAATATGCATTGGCTGGTCAATCGGTTATCATCTATTTATTTGTCCCCCCCCCTCCTTTCCCTGCCTTATGCAAACCCCCAACACATACCCACACCCACACACAGATGCATGCACACAGACGCATACATGCATACACACAATATGACTGACCATTCACATGCAGGACATGAGAGCTTCTGGACCTGGACCTGATAGAAATCCGGCATGGTGGAACATTCGTGAACATCCGGGCACTTTTACATCCGGGACTTTTACATCCGGGTACACCCGGGTACACCCGGGTTCTTGTACATCCGGGGATTGTCGCTGACGTCCGCGTCTACATCCAGGTACTCCTATGTTGGCCTATAAGAGCCAGAATTTTTACGGCATTCATGATTTCCAGATCCACAGCCGTTATGTCCTCTTGCACAACTTGCTCGAAGCGCTTTCATCGACTGGACAGTTTGCGTTGTCACACACGTGCACGCCACGAAGTACCCATGCATACATGTGCGGATTGTGATATAGTCTTTAAGCATCCCAGTCAATTGAGACGTCACCGAAATGTCATACACGGATCACGCTCGCCACTCTCGAGGCCGGATATTTCAGTTTCTATGGGAATGCATCTGAGAATAGAAGAACCCATGGAGGTAGATTCGCCGCCGCGTATTGAAGAGCCGATGGAGATTGATCCCAGTGTTGAATGAGAGAAGTAAGAGCTTCGAGCTTCAGTATCATGGATTGCCCGAAGACGTTTAGGTTTCACTGAACGAAGATTGAACTTTCTGAAATGATGGCTTCTGATTGGTCGATAGGACGGTCCCCTCCCCTCTAACTATAAATAAGGAAACACGCATGTTAGATGTACATTTCTCACAATCTGTACCAGACCCAATCAAATGGAAAAGCCAGCCAATTCCAAGGCAGACGAGCAATCGTTGAAGATTGACGAAAAGGTGCCGGTTCCCGCTCGACTCCCCAAACGAGTTACCAAAAGATACCCGCCCATAACTATGGAAATGATAGATGATTTCTTCAGTGTGGGTTATAGCTCAACCAGGGGAGAGCCCGGAGATCTCCGCTACCATCGCCAGCGATGCCTGACCTGCCTTGAAGGTGTATCCTTGGCCGGACGTGATCTTTGCACGAGGAGAGAGGAAATTTTCCAGTGGGCGAAGTGAATTGAACATCCGGGCACTTTTACATCCAGAGACTTTTACATCCGTGTACATCCGGGTTCTTGTACATCCGGGATCTTGTCGCTGACGTCCGCGCCTACATCCGGGTACTTCTATGTTGGCCTATAAGAGCCAGAATTTTACGGCATTCATCATTTCCAGATCCACAGCCGATATGTTATCTTGCACAACTTGCCAGAAGCCATTTACTCGCCCACAAGATTTGCGACGACACGAGTCCTCCATCCACAACGGTGCACGATATACTTGTATAACCTGCACACGGTCATTTAATCGGGAAGATGCTTTACTGCGCCATGAACGCTTACTCCACGAGGACGCGACGGAACAATGTAATGAATGTGGTCAACTCTTCAAACGACCCAGTCAGTTAAGACAGCACCAACGTTTGATTCATGGTCCGTCACCACGGTATGAGCGACAAATTGCCACTAAAGAGGCACCCATGAGGGTCGGACCTAGTGAAGATGAGCCCGGAGAGACGAATGCCACTGGTGATGCTATCACGGAGAGCCTGCCTATACCCACAGTTCTGAAGAGCCTAGATATCCAGCCGGTCCCTAGCATTACTGTTCCCAGTCATACGCCTGACAACAACGAACATTTTCTGGAAGACGCGATGGATGTTCCCAGCGATCTCTCACAGGACGCCCATCCAGTGAGTGACATCTATCGGCGCCATTGGCCCATGATACGGCACTGTTTCCACCGTCATCGCCCTATTCAAGATATCTACAATTTCCGACTGACCAACCTCGCCCGTCTATGCAGCTACGTGGAAGCCATATTCAATGACCAAGCTACGTCCTTCTAATTAAATCTGGCGTTTGGTTATGTACTGCAGCATAAGGAGACAGGCCAAGTCCGATATTTTTACCCGAGCAGTAACATCCGGGTATTTGACCAACCGTTTACCATCATTAACCGGGCGTCGCTACAGCCCGTGCTAGACCAAGTGGACCAATTGGATATCTTGGGATGGGCCTATGAACAGCGCCCCAACTTCCAATGGGTCGTAGAGAGGGTGGCCAATGTTACGTTCTTCGTGACCAAATTACGGAATCTTCCCATCGGGTGAATGTATTCATCCATGCACTGATAAATACTCAGAATGCACAAACAACTATCTGAGGATATGTTGCCTCAACGGTATCCTGGCCTGCCCGACGATGATTAGAATAAACGGTTCAGAGCGAACATGGCCGAAGATGGAACTTTCTGAAATGGAGACTTCTGATTGGACAAGAATACATCTAACGGACAGGAACGAATATGACAGATGCAAATGGTGGCCTCTGATTGGACAATAGTCTTCTTGGATTGTAAATATACCCAACGCGGCTCCCCCAGCGTGGGTATGATGTAACATTGGGGAGAATAAACTATATGAAAAAAATTCTTCTTGTTGTTCTCTCATGTCTCATCCTTGTTGTTGTTGTTGTTGTTCTCTCTCCGGTCTGTTAAGGCGTAACGACGGACGTCATTGCATTTCGAAGAATTAGTGACAATTCCATGGAATATCTAGAAAATCAGAGCTTCTGAGCTATTTCACCAAGGCGTTGAAGCATTGAGCTTGGTGTTGGCGGGCGTTGCTACAAGATGACACCTCACACGACGCATTCGGACCAAGGATGGTCCATCTCTACACCAAATACCTTCCTTCACTGCCCCAAAATGTCCACTTTGGCTACTACTCGTACTGATGACGTCACCAATGACGTCACAGATGACGTGAACATCCCTCAAATCGGGGTCTACACACCGAGGGCTACAAAATGACACATCACACGACGCATTCGGACCAAGGATGGTCCCTCTCTACCCGAAATACCTTCCTCCACTGCCTCAAAATGTCCACTTTCGCTACTATTCGTACTGATGACGTCACCGATGACGTCACACATGACGTGGGCAGCCCTCAAATCGGGGTCTACACCCCGAGAGCTACAAAAGGACACCCCGCACGACGCATTCGGACCAAGGATGGTCCATCTCTACCCCAAATACCTTCCTGTACTGCCCCAAAATGACCACTTTACTTACTACAACCAACTGCGCATGCGCAGATTGACGCGACTTGCACTTAAAAACACGCCATTCTGACTCTACCCCACACAAGCTTCACTTTGACACCTTCCACAACCCATTCGAACCCATAGCGGTCCATCTCTACCCCAAACACACCCCCACATACCCCCAAAATGCCTTCTTTCTATACTACGGCCAGACTGCGCATGCGCAGACTATTGAAAACGGACGAACCATTAGTCCAGTCGGATGCTTCTCAACGAGAGCTTCAAAATAAGACCTCATACGACACCATAGGATCATTAGGGGCTCACCTAGACCCAAAACGTCAACCCCGTATGGACCTATACCCCCATAGCCAGTTTGGGGCTATGGGCTTACACAGGCCTCGGTGAACTTTTCCAAACATTTCACCGTTTCGCTTCGAAACTCTTCCCATCGTGTTCTAAATGACGAGACGTGAAAAACAAATCCAAATAACCCATATCACAATGAACGTGTGTGAATTTTCCAGGTTGAACCTATACCCCCATATAGCCAGTATGGGACTATATGGGCTATATGTTACTTTTCCAAAAATTTCACCGTTTCGCTTCGAAACTCTTCCCATCGTGTTCTAAATGACGAGACGTGAAAAACAAGACCAAACAACCCATATCACAATGAACGTGTGTGAATTTCCCAGGTTGAACCTATACCCCCATACATCCAGTATAGGACTACATGGGGCTATATACAGACCTCGGTGACTTTTCCCAAAAAATTCACCGATTCGCTCCGGGACCCCTTCCATTGTGCTTTTCTCGGTGAGACGTGAAAAACGAGAACCCACAATCCATAGTAACACCCACAAAACAATTGACAATCCCTCCCCCCATATAGCCAGTATGAGCCTATATACAGACCTCGGTGACTTTCCCCAAAAATTTCACCGATTCGCTCCGGGACCCCTCCCATTGTGATTTTCTTGGCGAGACGAGAAAAACGAGACCCCACAACCCATAGTAACACCCACAAAAAAAATTGACCACCCCTCCCCCCATATAGCCAGTATGGAGCTATACCCATACAGGCATTTCCCCGTATATTGTATATTGTACGAGCCCGTATTCCGCATTTTATTTGCGGAGAAATTTTTACATGCACCCACCCATGACTGGATGGCCCTCGAGGAGAGCTTCACTTTGACACCTCACTCGACCCAATTGGACCATGCAGCGTATTTGAAGTCTGGGGACTACTTTTTCTCCGCGGAAGCTTTTTCCCGCGACCGCATCACCACCAGACCGCATCATCGTGGAAGAATACATGCCCAGGGGCCCTTTGCCGGAACTATAGTGACCCGGAGTTACCTCCCCCCTAGATTGGAACTCTTCTGTGTTGAAGGTAGTTTTCTCCCCATCGATCACATGATCGTCACGTGATCAAGTTCCACCTCAAATTTTACCCGGGGGAACAAATAATGAGGTCAAGTTAACTTTAAATGCCCTTTCCCTACTACTGACTTTGCCTTGGAGCATTCGGAACATCCACATGATCCCCAAATGAAAGTTTATATGCTGAAGGAACTTCGAAGATTTAAGCTATCACTGCGATATATCACAAAATTACGACCTAATCGTTTAAATCCTGCATATAACTGTTTTTAACCTTCAATACTTAGATTTGTATTTATGTAACCGGGCATGTGAGGGCGATAATTATAAACAACACTGGTTACGGGGTGTGAGTCTGTTGTTTTATTCCACAGTAGAATAAGAAGACATCCTGAAATCACATAATATAACAGACTATAAATATGCAATCAATACAATTAAATTAACATGTAGATGACCATTCACGCTTGCATTATAATGATTTCACAACCTCAGAATATAAAATATGTTAAACTACAGCTTACAATAACGAGGCTATATCTTCCGGCAGGTACATATATTAATACGCTCTTAAAAGATAACTCTCTATCCATACATCAAATATATGAGATACTCTTATACCAGTACAACAATGTGATACAGGCGTAGACATTATCAATACATAATAATAAAACAGATTCCTACCCTGTGGGTGGCACTGGGGCGTATTCCACTGTATAACAGCGCACCACCACTAGCAATACGTCACTCACGAAATGATCTGCATATAAACAAACAATAATGACTTGTTACAAGGATGCAGCTTACATTTCACAGAAACATAGGCAAAGCAATTCCAGTTACATCAATACCAGCAGTAGTTACAATAAAGCACACAGTATCAACCAAATTATTCATTCACAATTACTGACATCATTCACACTATCAGTTATACCGGGTGTTATATTCCCTAATGAAAACAAGTAGAGAAAATAGCTATTACGTATATAAATCTTACCAAAATACTATATAAAATAATACTTCTATTCCAGTCAGTCTATATGATATAGACAACAATTATAGTCCTATAGCAACTAACCTTGAGTCAAATGTCCACAGTCCAATTGTGCGGGAAAAGGACAAATCCCGGAAAATGTTAAAAATACAAGTGTTCTGTGCAGGTTCAAATGGCAGGTGCAACATTAGTAATTGAAATTAGTTAAAAGTTTGAAATCTGTACCAATCAACCAATCCGAATTGACCACACGGTTATTGCTACCAGGGGAACAACACAAAGGAGTTGTGCTCAAAATACTAAAACAATATAAGGTACACCCTGATAACCTGACTGGTGTTTACCAATAACCTGGCTTACATTCAGTTGTACTAAAGCTATATGCATGTAATGCCTAAAATCTATACCTACCACAAACTACCCCTCTTAGGAAAACGGACGTCCTCGTCATTTGTTGATACCTGTGATGATATCGACGATGGCATCTGAAACCTTCTGGGTATCTGTCACTATACCCTCGGCTAATAGTGAAGAGCGATCGTTCGCCCGCACGAACCAATCCTGTTGATGCGCAACCGCAGAGAAAGCATAGTCCCCTCGCCTCATCCACTCTGGCTGTCTAAAATCATGCGCCGACCTCCATGGAAGTGACTCGGGGTTCAACAACTCTTGCTGGTCTTCTTCATCGTTAGCGTCTGCCACACGATCTTGATCTGGAGAATGATCCCCTACTCCTTCTTCGGAAGGAATGATACTCTCAGCTTCTCCTACCGGTTCCACTTCAACAGCCGTCCTCTCTTCCATTGACTCCATGTCATTCTCACAGCTCAATTCAGCTGACCCGTCCACTGGGTCATGGTTCATACCACCACTGAGTAATCATCTCCAGATCCATCCTCGCTGGGTGAGTCTTCAACTGCCGTAGATGACTCTTTTAACCTGGGGCTGAATACAGGGTGTTCCGCACTGCTTGCTGGCTCAGACTGGGCTGGTGCCCGTGGCTTCCTGGGTACCGGAATGGGTAACGTCTTAATTACCTTCATAGGTACCGGAATCGGTGCATCTTCTCGGAGAATAGAACCTACTGGTAAAAGTAGATTTCGATGGAGTGTCCTCTTCCTTCCTTCTCCACTTTCCTTACCGAACACAAACACCGGTATGGATGGATTAGGCTGGCGTAAGACAACATAACATCCTCTCCCCACTTGTCGGATAGCTTGTGCCTCCCTTCAAACACAATGGTCTTAACCAACACTCTATCACATTCTTCCAGCAGAGCAGCTCTAGCTCTCAGGTTAAAATATTTCGCTGTTTGGGCTGCGATTTCGTCACGGATGTCGATGCTACTTCGTATGCCTGCTCCAGACGTTCTTTTAAAGACTTCGTGTAATTGGACATCGGTGTCGGCTTGCTTGGCTCTATATCCAGTCCAAAGGCCAGGTCCACAGGAAGGCGTGTATGTCTCCAGTCGTCTCTTGGTGCATGGAGTTGTATGCATGGACCAGTGGGTCCAAATGCGACTTCCAGTCCCTCTTACTCTCAATATCCAAGGTGCTAAGCATGTTGCAAAGGGTCATTCCATTGCCCATAGGATGGTAAGGGGTTGTACGAGACTTCTCAATCTCCAGTAGCTGGCATAACTCCTGCATTAATTTTCCAGTGAAATTTGAATCCTCGTCCGAGCGAATTCTCTTTGGTAGTCCGTAGTGGATCACGAAGTTTTTGAAGAAGGCATCTGCGGTTGTTTTCGCTGTCATATTTCTGGTGGGATACGCTTGGGTATACCACACGGAGTGTGGCCGCCTGGCATCTGCCCAGTAACACCAACTGGTCTACCTCCGTCCCATCGCCTTGGGTAACACGGTACAGCAAGCCTCTCAACTTGAACTGGTGGAAATTCTTCAACAAGGTATTCATTCGTTGATATCCAATAAACTGTGTACGGTCTGGCTTGGTTCCAGCTCGCACGTGATCGATTATGCTCCCTATACCCTGGGTGCTGGCATCTGTGTGGAGTTCGAGTGGTTTCGAGTAATCTGCATAGCCTAGTACAGGAGGACTCATCAAATGCTGCTTGAGATCGGCATAGGCCAGTTCCGGATCGGGATCCGACACCCAGTTGATAGACTTCGAATGCTGGAAAGATCTCTTGGTCACCGACTTTGGCACGAGTTCTGTCAAAGGGCGGGCAATCTTCGAAAAATCCTTGATAAACTTCCGATAATAGCCCGCAAATCCCTGCAATTTACGATCTTCCCCAGGAGTTGATGGCGGAGGCCAATCCTTAATCTTCTTCACCTTCTCTGTGTCAACTTCAACTTCGTTTTCAGAAACTATGTGCCCAACATAACGGACACGCCGTTTGAAAAAAAAACTTGCATTTGCTCGATCGGAGCCAGCTTCCTGCAGCCTCTGGAAGACAAGTTTCAACATCTCAACTTGTTCCTCGTAAGTTCTGGAGAAGATGATGAGATCGTCCAAATATATCAGACAGATGTTTAGGTGGGGTCCTTCTAAACACGCTTCCATGAGGCGTTGGTACGTTGCTGGTGCGTTTGAGAAGCTAAATGGCATCCGGTTATACTCGAAAAAACCTAACGGTCTAACAGTAAAAGCAGACCTCTGTTTGTGTACTTCTTCGAGCTCCACCTGATGCTAACCACTCTTCATATCCAACACGGAGAAGAATTTCATCCCCGCTAAGGAATCCAGTAATTTCTCTATCCTTGTCAACGCATAAGAGTCTTTGATTGTCCAGTTATTAAGCTGGCGATGGTCTATGCACATGTGAAGTCGCCATCTTTCTTCCGCGTTAACACCATTTAGAGGCCCATGGACTATGTGACCGCCTAATGACTCCAGGTGACAGAAGTTGCTGCAAATGGTTTCGGACCTCCGCGTACATAGCTGGTGAAATTCGCCGGGTGTCTGCTTAAATGGCACGTTGTCGAATAACTCTATGCGGTGATGGACCATAGTTGAATGTCCCAGGTCTTCCTCTCCCGTCGACATGATGTGTTGAAACTCGGCAAGGAGCTGGACTCCCTGCTGAATTTCTTCACTGCTCAAGCCACCCGTGTCAACCTCTATTTGGTCCATCAGCATATCTGTATCCACTGGCTGACTTGTCGGTGGCTCATGGAGAGTAACTTGTTGAATCTCACACAACAATGCACCCGGAGGTACTATCACCGTTCTCGTTGTCACATTCGATATATGAACTTCAATGGTCTCGAGCCTTGAACTGTCACATGTTGTAATGGTGGGCACAATGCCAAGTACCAAGGCGTATGAAGAGTCGCTTCTGCGAAAATTTGCAACAATGTGCCTTCCTGTAGTCGTCGAAAAGGCAGCTCAAGATGTTAGTTCCCAATAGGACGGGAACTGGCATTATATCGGATATCAGGGACCACGAGGAGCATACAAGATACTGGATCTGGACGATCAACTCCTCCGCCGGTAACAGCTGCAGTAACCTCCACGAACCCACGATACGGAAGTGATTCTCCTCCTGCACATTCTTTATTCAAACTATAAGCTATGGCCTCGATAGAAATGTGGTGAAGATGGTCCTGATAAAACGATTCTGAGATTATCGAAACTGTGGCACCCGTATCCAGTAACGCCTTAACTGGTACTCCCTCGATGGTAATATCTGCCTCGTTGGCACTCCCAACTAAACCATCCGGCACACAATTCATCTCGGGACGCTCGCCTAAGGCCATGGGGGACCCCTTCTCATAGGCCTGGGCCAGTTTAAAGGATTCCGCACATGGCCCAATCGTATCCGGCATCCTATGGCGATGTGTCTATGGTAACCACACCGGTAACATCTCGGCGTCTCATCGTGCATTCCCCTACCACCAGTTGGTGGTCTGGTAGATATCGGTGCACATGGCTGTTGGAGTCGGGGTAAGCCTCGCTGTGATACTGTGGGGTTTGCAGTTTCATGGCCGCCAACATCCTAGGATTCCTTAGCACACCCTGATGGTTTCGTAACCTCGGACTCTGATATGCAACATCTAGAGCTCTTACTTCTACCTGGCCGCTGGTTGTACTTCCGGGTGGCAGGCTGACCGGCGTACATCTGATGGTTAGGGGGTAGTGTGGCATAAGGCTTTAGGGAGTAGTGTGGCATAAGGCTGAGGAGGGGATTCCTGCTCGAAATGCTGTTGAGAGTAGATAAAAGCTTGCTAGCTTTTCTGCTCTTTCAACTCCGCCAGCTCGGCTTTGATCTCCTTCATCATTTCTCGCAAGTCTACTACTTCCTTCTTGGTAACCAAAGCCTCTTCTCCCTTGGCGGTCATTTTGGCTGTGGCCACAGTCTTCTTACTGGGAACACCAACTTCACCTCTGCTTGGGTCGAACTCGCTCTCACGCAGGCACAACAGAAGCTCATCTAAGTTTGTGATGACATCATATTTGTGAGCAGCCAGGCTTTTCAACGATGATCTTAGACCATATCCCATAGCTTGGTTCTAAGCATCTCGTCCTGCTCCTCTGGAGTGATAGGTTTACGCTCAGATATCTGGAAAACCAAGATTTCCAACCTACAACCCCCTGCAGTGACATCTTCGTCGTCCTTCTGACTGGCACTATAAACTCTGACATCAGTGTTTCGGGTCTCCGCAATGTCCTGAAGGCACTCTTCAGCTTAGCAAGCAGCTCCTCGATACCAGTCGTATGTCCTAATTCCATAGCAAGCAATGCCGCCTCACCCTTTAAGGACTTACTCACCACTTGCAGATATAAGTGGGGAGGAGACCATAAGACTCTCCTCCATTTATATCGACCACTTGTTCGTTCTAAGCTTGATCATGGCTATATTGCTTACAATAGTACATGTCCAACTCAGCAAAGGTAGATCTTATTCTGCATCGAGGACTAGGACTTTGCCTCGGAGCATTCGGAACATCCCGATGATCCACAAAAGAAAGTTTATATGTTGAAGCAGAAAGAATTAAGCTATCACTGCGATATATATATAAAAATACGACCTAAGTTTGTATTTATTCTAGGCATCCCGTGAAGATTGAATAGCTTTCTCATATAAGCGCAGATACAGGGTCTGAAATCGCTATACGG
Source organism: Hanleya hanleyi (assembly GCA_036873755.1). Taxonomy (NCBI): domain Eukaryota; kingdom Metazoa; phylum Mollusca; class Polyplacophora; order Lepidopleurida; family Hanleyidae; genus Hanleya; species Hanleya hanleyi. The sequence goes on from JAVTVY010005845.1 coordinate 25,726, forward strand.
GATTCCAAAAGGATCAACATCATCATCCAGGCTGCCTTAGCCATTTTATTACCTTCAGTATTTTATCCTTTGATGTCAGCTTGACTATGCAACCAAAGAAACCCAATATCAATATGTTGAGTGGGTGAGTGAGTGGGATTTAACGTCGCTTTCAACATTATTCCAGTCATATCGCGTCGAACCAACGAGCACCACCCAGACAAGTTGCGTTCCTGCTACTTCAAAGAAGATATCTTTGAAGCAGCATGTTATCTTTGAAGCAGCATGGAACCAGACACCCTCCATTCACTTTATAAACACTGAGGACAGCACACAAGATACCGACAAGACGTTCACATGGTGCAATAAAGACGAGTGACATCACATTATCAAGTTCCTGTTGCTTCTCAGCAAAATGCATTGAAGCAACAGGAAACCGTGCCCACCGGACACCCAACAACCACACGCATACGACCATATATTGTAGAATATTCAATATGGTAGGATGAGTTGAAGATCCACTTTCAATCCCTTGGAGGTATGACAGTGAACCTGAGAATATGACATATTGTTGATGATAGTTGCCAGGTATGACATATTGTTGATGATAGTTGCCAGGTATGACAATAGTACAAGTCCAACTCAGTAAAGGTAGATATTATTCTACATCGAAGACTAAGACTTTGTCTCTGAGCATTCGGAACATCCCCATGATCCCAAATGAAAGTTTATATGTTGAAGCAACTTCGAAGAATTAAGCTATGACTGCGGATAGTGTGAGAGGACATATCTTTATAACCAGGCTACGATTCCCACATGGTCAGTCTTGTAGCTGGATTGCGTGCATTGTTTACACTTTTGCATAAAGTATTTCCAACACAAAGATTCAGTACTTAAATTAGATGGAACTGACATCAAGGTACTAAATGAAGTCAAATTTTTTGAAATCTTGTTTGATCACTGATTAACTTTGTTATCTTATATAAATTACCTGAAAGTCAAGTGCAAGAAAACTTTTGATTTGTTGATGATAGTTGCCAGCTATAAATGGGGAGGAGATCATAAGACTCTCCTCCATTTATATCGACCACTTGTTCGTTCTAAGCTTGATTATGGCTCTATTGCTTACAAAAGTACATGTCCAACTCAGCAAAGATAGATCTTATTCTACATCGAGGACTAAGATTTTGCCGTGGAGCATTCGGAACATTCCCATGATCCACAAAAGAAAGCTTTATCTTGGAGCAGAAAGAATTAAGCTATCACTGCGATATATATAAAAAATACGACCTAATCGTTCAAATCCTGCATATAACTGTGTTTTCAACCTTCAATACGTAGATTTGTATTTAAAGAAACCCTCCATTATTCCACCCCTTGGAATTCGTAAGATACCAAGCATTGTAGCAGATGGTATTAAGCTTAGTCAAATTTTACCTAACAAGCTGTTGCCAATTCCGCCAAGGCAGTTAGCCAAACCACAGGTGAATATTACACAGACGAAATATAAGAAGGTAGACACGATCCAGCTCATTTCTCCACTAGAATTTGTTCTAAGGAATGAATCAGGTTTTAATTTTATACGGTCGATTCTACACCGGCTGATAATGGCTTGATCGAAACGTTTCTGGCCGAGATGAGTACCGGTGTAGCCTATTGTTTTTTTACCTCCGTCGATCAGACGGAGGTCTAGGAGCGCAACGTGAAATCTCCCGCCAAATAATTGTCATATGGGGAACCCACGACTCATAGTATTTCCAATAGGGATCGTCATGGTTCCCGACGAAATCTTGAATCTTTTCTTTGGACACAATTGAAATAACGGGGTTCCCCATTGCAATGCATTGCAGTGGGCCTTGCTTCTGTAGTCGGGTTCCACCTCAATCTCGTGCCCAGAGCAAAATGGTACATCTTCAGAAAATTTATGACCTAGGCCTATCCCAAAGTTCACAAGATCATTATTGTTTAGCATCATCAGATAAACAAGAATAGTACGATCAGACAACATGCAGGCGAAAATACTGTATAATTGACGTAATTCGTTGTTTTCCGCGTTTCAATGGTTGATCTTCAATGCAGAATCTAGGTCAACTAAATTTATAATGTCTGCTGCTTCAAACGAGTAGGCCTACAAGTACGTTCAGTTTTATTTTTTTAACAACAAAACTTGCATAATGTTAGCAACAAAAGTACATATCATCGGGCGTATGAACAGTACTATGTATTGAATGGAGAACAGAAATGCTGCAAATGCCCTGACCTGATCATGTACATGTCACGCTAAGAACCTTGGAATAGGTCATAAATTTCCCGAAGATGCACCGTCTTGCGGCACCAGTCCATTCACACCCATTCATCTCCTCGTGGGTTCGTCCGTTTGTGCGAATCGTGTACCTGTCATTCACTTTGGAAGTTACTACAGTCTGATAAAACTGGTGTTGATAATTGTAATCTTTATTGGTAATGATCATTGACACAAAATATCTCCTCCAAGCAGCACGCAAATTGCGTGTTTTACGGTTTCCAGGGGCAACGTTTTGAAGGAGGATAACTCCGCTCAATACTTCTAGAGCACTTGTACAAAAGTTGTCTCCCTTGGTATTTTTTTCTAGCTTTCTTGTCTTATCAGTTCTAATATTTTTTTTAACTTGTTCAAACGATATAAAGATGAACAATTATTCTGAAATTAATTTGAGGGATTCTCCAATCCAATCAAGATTTTGCAGAACTAGAACACTTTTCAGCCATTTCATTTAATTTTTTTGGGGTCTTTTTTTTGTCTTCGTTTTTTTTGTCTTTGTTTTTTTTTCATTCTGGCTTTAGTGAGTCTGTATGACAAAAAAGAGCAATAAACCTGATTCTTTTAATTTCTGTTTCGTAGAATGAAAGAAAACGTGAATTTATTTTCAAATAAAAAAGTTCATCATTCTGTGCTTTTGAAACATTTTGTCAATTTGGAACCTGCTTTGATTTTTGAGTTGTAAGTTGTTGCAGTGATCTCAATGTACATCATCATCATAATAAAGGAGTTAATTGTTCATCTTGAGCTTGACTAGTTTTGATCCATATCACCTAACGGTCTCAAAATTCCTCCTGGCAATGTATAATGTAATAGCTGATTTGAAGCGTCCATTGAGTCTGGAAAAAGACTTGATAGGTCTTGAAAAAGGTATGGAAAAGGTCTGGAATTTTGAAATCCCCAAGGTGTGGGAACCCTGTCGTTTTCTTTCAGTTGATGATATCCACCAGCCTGGTTGTTCAAAAACAGTTATTCTAAATTTTGCTGATAAATTATATTTCCGGGGGGGGGGCGCTTTATCTTGGCATTTGGCAGTTGAATAATGGGTTGATTTTGCAGAAGCACTAAATTGATCTACCTGCGTGAGTCTGTAAACTTATTTAATAAAGCTGATAAATAATATACATATGCTTTTCTTTTCATTTATCCTAACAGTTTAGTGACATCCACATTGTGTGCTGTGATACTTGTTGATGAAGAATAATTTGCTTGTTAAGCCCTGATAATATTCTGAAAACTTATTCTGAATTGTAGCTGAAACAAAGGAGTGTCTACATTCCACATGTAGGCCTACATTATTGAGATTTTTGACTGATAGCATGGATGGAACCTTTCTCAATTTTGTTTTGTAGTTTTAAGCCCTGGACATACCACTGGGCATTTATTTGCCATACGATCACATTTCACATACTTTGTTCAGCCCCGTGATCTGGAACCAAACAGACAGTATCTCTAGATGAAATAAGGAGAACATGATATACATTTCAGGTTTTACCAATGCCAAATGACTTGAACAGAAGACAATTAGACAAAAAGAAAATCAATAAATATATCAATAAATAATAAATTACATAGAAAATTTTCTTGTCTTTGCAAGGGGGACATCAGACAAACTGACAACACAGACCATTCATTCAAATTTCGCTTTCCATTGGGGAGGCAGAAATATTCCTCAAACACAGTATACATATTCTCTCTTGTGATAAACATTACGCATGTAATGATGACCGGCAGAGTGATACATGTGTCAATCGGTCAGACATTTTCAAGGATGCCCAGTTTTATCTTAAAACAACCATGCCGGACTTCATTCCTTATCTCAGAATAATTGGATCTAACTTTCACAAAACCTGCAGCCCCCAATAGCTCCTGGATCTAGACCACATAAATGAAGGGATCTAGTTTATCGATGCTATGGCAAAAATATCATGTAGAATGGGATTGTGTGGATAATATCAGATTCATGAAAGTTGAAGTCCTGCAGCATGCTCCACAAATATCATCAAAGGTCATAAAACTTTCTGGTCTGCGCCAGTGTGGATCTATACTTGTTTTTTTGTTTTTTTTGTTTTTTTTACAAAATTATCTCCCTTGACCAGGTGAGGACTTGAATGTGTCTGAAATGATTTAGCTTCTGGAAACAAAGACTTCATTTCCTGAGTAGAGGTAAAAATCGAACATATTTTGATTATTTTAGTCAAATTTCAATTCCACTTCTGGTATATGTACATGTATAAAATACATACAGAATGAACTGCATGCAGAATAACACAAAGAACAGGCATATGTATCTCATTACATTCTTAACCAAAGATCAATACCTGGGTGATATTACAACAATACCATGGTGTTATATATTGCTATGATTGGCTTAACTTTAGCTGCTGATATTTCTAATTTGAGCGTAATGGGCAATCATACTAAATTTATTTTCATAATTTCATTTATTTTCACAATAAGCAACATAATCGAGATTAGCAAGTGAAGTTTTACAACATAATATAATACGCATCATGGATCTCCTTCAGTTTAGTGTAGACATATATACCCTTGGATATCTGTTACCCTGATTCAGTCATAATATTATCTGTATTATATTGATGTCGACAAGGAATATACATAATTATTTGATAGTATTATTTATTGTATGTTGTTTATGATTAGCATGAACTTTTTATTCGCTGGAATCCAGCCATTTGTTCCATATGGGCAATATTCTCATCAGCCATCACCATTCAATATGAATGTGATACATGTACAAGTCCATGGTAATTGATACATTATGGTGAATGTGACCTGTAACACCAGCATACAAAATTATTCCGAGCTCATTGAATCAGCACATGATGCTGAGACAGATCAGAACGGAGTGTCGGTAAAATCAGATGTGTTTTGTAGAGGATTCTGTCAATGAGGATGCTATACTGTACACATACAAAATATGAAGTGTTGATGTGTAGGGCCTATAGCATAAAATCACAAGCAAGTTGGTAAAACTAGGCACACAGGGTCTCATTTCTGACGCTAACGTGTTGATTTGGGTGGGGGTGTCCTCTCATGGGGAGGTGTGGGTGGGAAGGGGCCTAATGTCTCAAGCAGTATTCCAGGTTTTTCATCAATATACTCTATTCCATACCCCAATATTTCAAGCACGTGAAATCAAAGAAATATTATTTGCGGGGAATGTGGCTTCCACATCCCTAGCTGGACATGCTAGTGGGGAACCCTCAATCTCAAGTTAATTACCATTGATGAAGTTAACGTCAGCAAATGCAAAATTGAGCTTGGCATCCGGCCCTATGCTATTCAGTGATGTACTATTCCCCTACTGATCCTGTTGCCTCGACGGAGGTGTTTGCGCTCATTCAGCGCTTGTTTTAACTCACGGAGTTTGTTTTTATGCTAGGCATCCCGTGATGATTGAAATAGATTTCTCATATTATATTCTAATTCGTACAGTGACGTCGCCTGTTCCGATCCAGTGTCAGTTCCGACCCACTTCCAAAAATATTGCTTCTTGTCATAACCACGATCACGCGAAATCATAAAACATTTGGTGTATTCAAGCAAGTTGATCAACCTCTCAATCATGGTTAAATTATATTATGCATTCACTGATTTTGTTAGGAGACAGATTTGCAGACCCACTTCATACACACGACTACATCGGTCTAAGTACAATCACCAGGACTCGCCGTTGGTCAAAAACCGTGTCGTCTGCCAGCGCTTCCTATCAAAGTTTTGATATTTTGTTTCTCACATATAATTATCATATGGTACTATGTATCTGTCATAAATTTATTTACTGGGGTGTCTCTCTAAAGGCTACCTGCCCCATTGTTGACATCAACTGACGGACCCAGTTCCGAACCACCATCATCCATGGATGGCCAAGCTGGGTCGTACCATGGCCTGAAAATGTCTTGAGAACGCAGCGATCACTACGTAAAATCGTAACTCGAGTTCTGATTAGCATTTCTTCTCTTTAATCTGCTATTCAGAGGTGAAATAAGTAGAAGTACCGTTGATTTATCATCATTTTTGAGTGAGTATACGCTTATTAGCCATCAGAGTTATTTCAGTGTCCAATATATCTTGCCAATATGATTAGCTCGACCATATCACTATCACCCCCAACCCGCATTCTTTAACGTCAGATGTTCACTTATGAGATGAAGACATTCAAAACGAAAATCCAGCTAGGACCCTATTTTGGCGGAAAATTTATCATGTTGACAATTACATTTGTTTATATCTGGGTCAAAGGTCAATGTCAAAACGAGGCTGGATCGGAACTGGCGACAGTGGGTCGGAACTGACACCTCTCATTAAGAAATGTAATTTTATTTTCCCTGAGCAGGGGGGTGAATGGACTGTTTTTGTGCAGGCTGAGGGAACAGCAGATAGCGTGGGGGGTGCCTAGAGGACTTCTAGGGTGTCGGACTTTTTTTGTGGAATCTGTTCAGAGAGCAGATTTTTTGACAGAGATTATCAGGACAAAAAAAAAACCAGGGGGGGAGCATACCAAAAAAAATGGGGGGGACCACCCCCCTCCCCTCCTGTTTATTTTTACAAAACTCCACCACGTCACCAGAGTCCCTTAAGAATGACCGCGGGGATTCCCCGGGCTGTCTTATTATATATTATTTTCCCACACCGATCATTCCGTAGGACTGAAAAAAAGAGGGGCAATTCACGGTTCCCAGGGCCAGCACAGCAGGGGGGGGCGAGTTAATCTACGCCGGGGGTCAAAAAATGCAAAACCGGTGTGTCACGTCTCACTGAGTCCCCGTCACATGGCTTCGTGGCCTGTGACGTATTCCTCTTCACATGGCTTCGTGGCCATGTGAGGGCTTGTTTTTTTATTAAAGTAAGTATTTGGGACTCAATTGCTCTTAATAACTCTTCTCCGTGGCATCCTAGACAATTCGAAATGAGTCTAGAATATTTGTGAGAAGAGTTCGGAACAAGCATTCCAAGAGCAGTCAGGTAGGGATCGAATCCCCTTTTGTGAGACGTGACTGGAAGACACGATTAACATTTCGCATGGCCTTACCTAGGCTGTCTTCCACGGACGATAATACATGTTTAAAATCACGCCTATAAACCTACTAGAGTGTTGTGCAACGCCTCACTTCCTGTTATCGTTGCTAGGATACGAATGCACAGTCTCATACAAGTGCTGTCTCATTCAGACATGAGCCGAGAGAAAATCAATAGTGACCCACATACAACACTCAGAGTAACACTGTATTTGCTCAAGGCTTCCTATTTTGTGAATGAAGCCAGGCCTCAGAACGGATATATGCAAGTTCTATATACCTACCCGGAATAGACTAAATATGTTAGCTGGGTCACGTCTGTGAGGAATGTTTGTTTGCTCAGGCTTGAGTATTTGGGTCGGCGTATATTTACACGTTTACACATTCAATAGCCGCACGCAGTGTTATAGTATGGTGGGTAAGAGGCGATATAAAGCGCCTACTTTAATATATCGGCAGGGAGGATTCCTTGCTTAATCAGCAAGTCTTTTGTGGCTAAGGCTAGGCCGACGTCGGCAGTAAGCATTCCTACGTCATAGCCGGTGAAATCAAACTTGGGGGCAGGGCCTTTCCAAACAATTTCTCCCAGACGAGCATAACCTATCGCTAAGCCGCTAATGACAGCGGCATGATAGGCCATGTTGGCTAGCATTTTACCATCGATCGACGACATGTCTTATATTGCAGTGTCAGCCATGGCTTTAACATGATATGCTAATGCGCCGAAAAAGGCCTACGTGTTCATGCGGACATCGTAGTGGTTCCACGGTTTCGGGTGGCAGGGGCTGTGCATGGCGTCCTTAATAATCCGCCTGTAGAAAACAGTTTATCGTGATTCTATCTCGATTGCCCTGGCAAACTGCTTCCTTGCTTCCTCCCTGCCTTGCTTCAGAAGTGCGTTTTTTTCTTCCTGACTGATATGGGATGCTTTCAACGATTTAGCCCTGATCCCGTTCTTCATTGCATCATATTTAGTTTTCTCCGCTAGGATGTGACGGAACTCGCTATCAGAGATCTTGTTATCCACAAGTGCTTGCGAGATAGCATCTGCGATGGAATTCAACTTTGATGACGCTAGGACGCGAATTTCATCGTGTTTTTTAGCTTTGATGGTCAGGCGTCGAGATATGAACTTGCACGCTATTCCAGCCAAACCACTTGAAAGAGCCGAGACTTCAAGCGCTACAACAACGGGTGCGGCAATTATAGTCGACAAGAGGCCGACCCCAGTCGCGCCGAGGCCCAAAGCCACTGTGGCAAGCGCAGCGTCAACGCCATCTACAGCATTCACCGCTTTGCGGTATTTTTTGTACAAGCTCGACCAGGAATCACGATCTTGGGAGAGTTCATGCTGTATATCACAGATGTGCTTTAGCCTGTAGTCATGCGCGGATTCGGCCTCGTCCAATGTTGGATATAGTCCCATGATAAATCTATATGCTGTTGTCAAGAATATCTAACTCGAGATTATCCAAGGGGCGGTTGAACACCTTGAGAGATTTTAAGCCGACGCCTTGAGCTAGGAAGATGTTGCTCACTGTCACATCGTTTCCTACTTTTGTAGTTACGCCCTCTAACGACAGATGCACGACAGGCTGTTTAACTGCGCTAAAGAAAATCCGCAACTCTTGATCAGCGTGCTTATCAAGCCACTTGATCTGGAGATCTGGTAGTATGTCCACCAATCTATCGGGAGCGGAAGCGGGCGGTAACAGTATTGCAGCAACGATAGTTGAGTCTGGAGGAAGAGTGGTCAGGGCGGGTAACGACGTATTTATTACTAGAGCCCCTCGAGGACCAGTGCTTCTCAAATAGAATTTCCAGTCCTTGAGGTGTATTTTGACGTTGTTTTCAATCGGACTGTAGGACAGGAATGCCGTACCTCGATTTAAAACCTTTCTCACAAACCCGGCTTTATCGACCTGTACTCCCGATTCGACCACATTAAGGTCAATGAGACAGCCCACATTGTCACTTCCGGCGAGAGTCCATTGTCCTTTTTAGCCCACCATCACCAGATGGTGGGCTGTTCAAATCGCTTTTCGTCCGTGGTCCGTCGTCCGTCGTCCGTCGTCCGTCAGTCCGTCAGTCCGTCCGTCAGTCCGTCCGTCCGTAAACAATTCTTGTTATCGCGATTTCTCAGGAACTACTGCATGGATCTTTCTCAAATTTGGTACACAGGTTCCCATTGGGGTCTAGTTGTGCAAGATACCTTTTTCGGTCCGATTCGAAAATCCAATATGGCCACCAGGCAGCCATCTTGGATTTCCCCATAAAACCTTGTTATCACGATTTCTCAGGAACTACTTTATGGATCTTTCTCAAATTTGGTACACAGATTCCCCTTGGGGCCTAGTTGTGCAAGATACCTTTTTTTGTCAGATTCGAAAATCCAATATGGCCACCAGGCAGCCATCTTGGATTTCCCCATGAAACCTTGTTATCGTGATTTCTCAGGAACTACTTCATGGATCTTTCTCAAATTTGCTACACAGGTTCCCCTCGGGGTCTAGTTGTGCAAGATACCTGTTTTGGTCCGATTCGAAAATCCAATATGGCCACCAGGCAGCCATCTTGGATTTCCTCATGAAAACTTGTTATCGCGATTTCTCAGGAACTACTGCATGGATCGTTCTGAAATTTGGTACACAGGTTCCCCTTAGGGTCTAGTTGTGCAAGATACCTTTCTTAGTCCGATTCGAAAATCCAATATGGCCACCAGGCAGCCATCTTGGATTTCCCCATGAAAACTTGTTATCGCGATTTCTCAGGAACTACTGCATGGATCGTTCTGAAATTTGGTACACAGGTTCCCCTTAGGGTCTAGTTGTGCAAGATACCTTTCTTAGTCCGAATCGAAAATCCAATATGGTCACCAGGCGGCCATCTTAGACTTCCCCATGAAATTTTGTTATCATGATTTCCCAAATTTGATACACAGGTGGTCCAGTTGTGCAAGATACCTTTTCTGGTCCGATTCCAAAATCCAATATCTCCATCAGGCGGCCATCTTGGATTACCCCATGAAACATTGTTGTTGCGATTTCTCGGGCGGCCATCTTATAGATTTCCCCATGATACTTCATCATGATTGCTCTGGAAGTGCAAGATAACTTTTTTGACCCGATTCGAAAACTCAATATGCTGTATGGGAATTTCTCTCCCGTGGGTTAGAGGTGCCTACCTGAAAACTCATGTTAATAACTGCTCCCGCACGCGCAGGTAAAGGTCACATAACCCGCAAAACTCCTCCGAGTGAAGGGTCTTGAACCCCTCATTAGCCATGCCAGTTTTTGTGTCTCTCAAGAAATTACTTTCTTATGAAATTAAAATAAACTGTGAAAGGCGTACCGTATGAGAACTAATCCCAAGCCAATAGTGAAGCTTGCCCCACTCTCTCCTACAGATTGGTAGAGACTGTCACTGGTTTAGGGATATTAATATGTTGTTTCTTATTTTTCTGGTCGTCGCCAATTTGTTTAAAATTGGACATGAGGCCGAAAATATATCAGTAGCAATATAAACTCAGCAAGAGTTAACAAAGTGAACACCATGCGATTATAACAGAGTGTAAGCTAAATGACGTTTTAACTGAGCAGACAGCAGTGCCCATCTTAATATTGGCAGGATTTCAACTTGGGGCGTATCCAACGACAGCTTTGATTGGCTGACTTGAGAGTACCGCATATCATTATGGCATAGACATTTTATGCCAAATCGGCAGCCATTTTAACGGAGTAAGTTTTCTGATCTGTATCTCCCGTATTGTTTACTCCTAATTGACAAAAAATAAATAGTCCCAAGCGTTTTAGCGTACAACACTGAACTATATAACGGATAATTTCAATGATAACACTGATGAAACACGGAAGTACGGTACCGTAGTATGGAATATTGATTTTTTGTGGAGGGCAGGCGCTTGTGTCGCAAATTATGTTCAACTGTTCATCATGTGTTCATGCCCGAACCGCACAGGCCGCGACCTGTGCTTTTTAGGACTCACAGAAATGAAACTTTCAACGTGATTAACTTATCAGGGAAAGTAGAATGTAAATTTTTATGAAAAATCGTGTAATATTTACGACAAATTCTGTGTACCGAACATTATTTATGGCGAGGTCACGGTTTGCTTGCGATGTCAGTGTCGCATGTGACGGCACAACAACAACAACTGTTTGTCCCAGATAATATATTCCGAGACGTTTTCGGCGATATTTCGGAAATAGGCCTAATTTATCGTACAGCATTGAAACTTGACACAGTATATAAACTAAAAAATACTAATTCCCCCCCCCCCATATTTCATTAAAATCTGTTGGGAGTTTACGAAAATCACCAATACCTATCATGTTATATTTGGGACTACGAAACATGCAGACTTGACAGGGGTCGAAATATTCAAAATAATTTACCTGTCATATGAGACAGGTGACCAAAATGTTTACCTGTCACCTTCAAGAATTACGTGAACATGCAGTCGTTGAAATTTTCACATACATGCAACTCAACATTAATGACAAATTTAGATGTTGCAAGACACTAATAAATTAATGACATCTTGTTTACTTGCACTTATTAGCAGGTGTTTTGAATGAATTTTGTTGAAGATATGTTTTGAATTACAACACATATAAGGAAAGTGGGAAGAGGTGCCGACATACTGACTGCGTCACATGACTTCACAGAATAGTCTTCTGGTTAACCTATTCTAAAGCACATACCAAGAATCTAACGATTCGTGATATGTGTTGTATCTCAGTTACGCTTTTATTGTACCTGTTCATGTGGCAACTTGGATGATGTGACCACACGGCCCCTAGCACCGGCATAAGCGGTATTAGATACAAATCTAGAGCGCTATGATGGAAATGCTCCAAAACAAAATTATTGGCTACTTGTCAATAGAGACCGGTGTTTTATTTCTCTACCTGTCTCTTTAAAAAATTACCTGTCAGGTGTAAATTTTGACCCCTGTTTTCGCGATTTGCTGAGGATTTTATTGATACTTTGGAATAAAATTGGTACTGTTTATACGCCCGTCAATTTTGACGGGACGTTATTATGTTTTGGCGTCGTCCATCCATAAACTTTTTCTCGTCATCGCAACTCGTCCTAGAGTTTTCAGTGGATTCTTTTGATATTTGGTGCACATGATCGGTACCATGTGTAGATGCACACAAACTTTTCATGGCTCGATTTTGATCTGAAATCCTTGTGTTTGGCACCCACTGTCTTCGTCAACTCAACTCGTACCAGAGTTTTCAATTGATTCTTCTGAAATTTGGTACACAAGATCGGTATCATATGTAGATGTGCACGAACCTTTTTCAGCCCGATTCAATGTTTTTGGGGTTACTCCCCTTGATTTTGGTCTGTAATCCTTGTATTTGGCACCTGTTGACTTTGTGAACGCACTCGTCCCAGAGTTTTCCATGAATTCTTCTGAAATTTGGTACACAAGATCGGTATCATATGTAGATGTGCATGAACCTTTTTCAGCCCGATTCAATGTTTTTTGGGGTTACTCCCCTTGAGTTTGGTCTGTAATCCTTGTATTTGGCACCTGTTGACTTTGTGAACGCAACTCGTCCAGAGTTTCCCATGCAATCTTCTGAAATTTGGTACACATGATATTATGTGTAGATGCGCATAAAGTTTTTTTGAACCAATTCAACGTTTTTCTGAGTTAGCCCCCCTTGATTTTTCGTCTGGAGTCCTTTTATTTGGCAACTAGTCCTCGTGAATGAAATTCGTCCTAGGGGTTTCATTGCATTCTTTTGAAATGATTGGTGCACATGTGCATAAACTTTTTTCGATTTGATTCTACAGTTTCTTTAGTTACTCCCCTTGATTTTGGTCGGAAATCTTTTATTTGCCGCCCACTGTCCTCGTGAAAGCAACACGTCTCATACTTTTCGATGGATTCTTTCGCAATTTGGTACATATGATCGGTACCATGTGTAGATTTGCACAAACTGTTTTTGAGCTGATTCGATGTTTTCTCCAGTTACTCTCCTTAATTTTAGTCTGAAATCATTGTATTTGGCACCTACTTTTATTTCGACCCCATTCATCAGGCTAATGAGCTTACTTTTGCAGCTTTTGCTAACACAAATTTTGTTCTAAAGTTACTGATACATACATGCACATAAGCATATACCGGGGGTGGTGGAATATGCAGTAACTGGTGTTCTACCTGCTCCTACAAATACCACTACAGGTCCTTATGTTCAGATCCATATTCAGGAGATAAAACTGTTGTTGCTCAACTTTATTTTTTTTACAGGCGTATTTCCGGTTCAATTGAAAACTTATCCGTTCATCTCCTGTGTGAAGTTTCAATATCGTCCAATAAATTGCCTCGGAAATATCAATGAAAACATCTCAGATATATTATCTGGAACAGACAGTA
>JAVTVY010005846.1:0-40012 GCA_036873755.1 Hanleya hanleyi
TGACTTAGACGCGCTACTGCGTCACAAAGATCTTGTCGTTGTCCATGTTCAATCCTGAACAGCTCTGTAACCTTTGCTACAGCTTCTCTTATTTCACTGCCTTGGTCTATATTACTGACCTGCAACCAATGAACAAATTTGGCCCATCTAATCCGACACAGAGCTTCGTAGGCCCATAGATGCCCACGTACGGCTCTGTAGTATGCCTTGCCCTCCAACATAGTCTCGGTTGTGTTTTGTGCAAATAAGCCAGACTCTACCCATAGATCATCTAGCCCCGAACTCTCAAAATGTTGACCGATCACTTTGAGAAAGTTAAATAAGACATGCAGATGGCCAAGCAGCATAATAACATTCTTGTATTTCTCTGGAGCTGCCCAAATTAACTCTTTTCCCCTGCTGTACAGTGGCAAGTCTGCAAATACGAGAGTTTGCTCTTGCCCTAGCTTATTTGTTATGCTAACAAACTTATTCAGCACCGTTGTCATTGTGGCATTGGTGTCGGCTGGGGATTGGAGAATGGGAAGCATGCCCACAGTCGTCACTTCCGGATTAATTGTACTAATGGCTTCATTGAAAACAGACCAAGATGGAACCATTTGCTGATTGTCGTCGTTCATTCGCGATAGAAGCCAGGCTTGATTTAGTAATTTTGATTGGTTCCTCTCGTCACTAGTTTCAAACCATTTATCCACCTCTATCTTGCATTCTCCCTTGAAAGTAGGTGTCGGTCGCGTGCCTGTCGTTACCTGAACATGATCCAACTCGTGCAGTTTTTGCAGACGCTCGCGTTCAAGGGCTTTGGACCGTCCAAATTTCCTTCCACTATCATCACGTTCTGGTGGAGGCCCTCTCTGCCATAACACCATCTGGGTGCAATGGAATGTGTTTTTTCCATCGATTGTTTCTTCTAGGACATCTATATTGTCACAAGAGGCAAGAATTACGCGACCTGATTCATATGGTCTAATGCCTTCAGGGAGATATACGCCACCATTCACTTCTGACTTATGAAGCATATCTGAGGCTATTGTGGTATCCATGCGACGTATAGTGTCAATCCCAATAGTGTGACCAGCAGCATTGAACAGATCCGTTAACTGCTCCGACCGTGTTGCTTGGTGCAAAGCAAGACCCAATCCAACGTGTTTTGGGGTAAGCTTACGGCCGTAAGAAGCGACAAATACAATATCCTGTGCAATACTGCGGACTTTTTGTTGCATTTGAGAGTCTTCTTCCTCCATTTCATCAGATTCTACGGCTGGTATTCCGCCAAAAAGAACACTGAGAAATAAGAATAGACTCTGTGGGATCACTTTGTCCACGTGTGCTTGATTAATTCCTCGCCAGCCAGCCCCATGTCCTGGGGAATTTTCGAGGTCCATTCTAATCTCTAAGGCTGCATGAATAATCTCTTGAAAAGAATTGTTAGCCTTTAGATTTAAGTCAACCTCTTCTTCATCCCCCGAGGAAGAGCTACCATCATCAGTTTGATGAGCAATCTTAGTCAAGGATTTCGAAATAACAAACTGAGATTTATCACTGGGGTACATCAGAAGCGATGCCCTTTGATCTAGAGGTCTTACGAAGCTAGCATTTGGCCCAACTCTTTGTTTTATGGCATCGTTGAAAGTTTTACGGCGTGAAACATACCTGGAAGGTGTATCGATACCATGTCGACTGCACATTTGCAGATATTTGTTCCAAACATCACCCATGTCATAAACATACCCCAACAACAAACCATTCTGTAAGCTATAACAAAGATTGTCCATACATGTGTCTAGTCCGCTTTCTTCAGAACTCGCGCCCAGTTGTAATTTATTCACACGCCTTTCAAACTGAACCAAACACTTGAGATGATACTTTCCTTCTGCAGCAATAAGGTCTAAGGTATCAGCAAGTCGCACTCTTATCGACAAGTCATTTTTGGCGAGAGCAAGGATCTTGTCAGACAAGTCCATTGTTGCAACATTGCGCATAGATTTGACATCAGGACGTTGACAGAACATACACAGTGTCCAGTTTATATGGCTTTGTGATGACCGAGAGGTTTGAGGCTCCAACGTCACAGATCCAGTGTCAGTTTCATGCGATGCAGTGCAAGGTTCATTTGCATGTTTATTCCTCAACCTTGCTAGCTTATTCTCCGCAGTAAATTTAGAGTAGCAGCTCTTATGCCATTTAATATCATCGGTCCAGCCTGTAATACTGACCAATCTTTCCAGTATAGTACTGAATTCCGGGTCTCTCAGTTTATGTCGTTCATCTAGAACTTTTAACACGCGAGTTCTTCCTAGATCTGTGGAAAGATTTGAGAAATTCGGGTGTAGCTGTCTGACAAAAGATACAAAGAGAAAATTCGGTTTCGTTTCCAGAATCAGCTCTTCCTTTCAGAACGGCACGAGCTCTCAAAGACATGGTGAATCGATTAATGATTGCATCAGCATCTAAACTGGAAAGATGTTTACGCAGATGGCGCTACAGACTTCGAATATCATATTATCCGGGCGGTTAAGGACAAGGGCATGTACTCGTCATCCGTGTGTGCGAACTCACCATCGATTCCCAATATAAAATTAATTAAGCATGGATACCCATTGCGGCATCAACATTAAGTATATGGCATTGACCTAAAAATGACCTTGAATGGCTCATATCTGCTTGGTATCCGCCCCTATCTTAAACTTAGAACTACTTCACTTTGAATACCCATTTCTTGTTCGCAGAATGCCGCAAAAACTGTTTTGAAGCATTTTAAGGCCCGTATATTTGGGTCATCTTTGGATATTATTTGACCTCCAAATGACCTCCAAATGACCTCAATTTGCCAAAGTTGTCTTGGTATCCGCCCCCACCTTAAAACACAATGCACACTAAACTAATGAACAAAAAAACACAATATATATGAAATGAAAAAGGATTTTCACCCATTTTGACCTCATTTGACCCCTAAAATAACATAGAAATGACCTTAAAATGACCTCATTTCCAATAATTAAACTGCTACCCATACCTGCGATAATGCCTTACACTAGATAAAACTAAATTAGCGTTGATACACATTGGTAATAACCATCACGATGGAAATTAAGCTGGGAACGATTTTTTACCAATTTTAACCTTATTTGACCCCCAAACTGACCTCAAAATGACCTTAAATGCCCCAAATCCGGGTGGTATCCCCTCCCACCTTGAACCCTACCATCCAAAGAACTAATTTAGCATGGGTACCCATTTGTAACAAACAATGCCATCAAAAGTTATATTTCGTGTCTTTGGCCGGCCTACTAATACAGTTAAACAAGATAAATTAAAATGTTATTATTACTCTATCCAGCAACAGCGACACATTCCGATTACGTTTATGGCATGAATACATATTATGCAGACAGTAAATATAACCGCCCTTAAATGATCTCGACGAATGCTTGACTTGGATCTTGGATTCCATTTATCAGCCAAACTGCTCCAGGAATCCATGGAAACGAAATATTCGGTTCATTTTCAACTAGTGCTCACAGTTCTGTTGTCTGGAGTTCGACCTTGGCTCATTACATGCAATTCACTCGTTGATATGACTTCCAGCCTTTCTTTCAGCTGAACATATCTCGATGTAATGCTAGTAATACAAATGAGTGAATGGTGTATATAGCAGTTTATACTTTCACCTCAAGTGGAATAGGTCTATCCCGATAAGACGGTTAATCTTATATTTAATGATTTGTCAATAATTTAGTTTTCACTTTTCTCGAAAACTTTTGTTCGGTGAAGTAATAAAACAGAACAAAATAGCAGACGTTGACTATTATCACCTGAAACATGTCTGCTATCGCGCTGATCAAATTTGTCGTAGAGGGGTTCCGCATGTGCTTGGTGATGTTTAATTTCACTAGTTGTTAGGAAAGCCTTTTGTGTACCATATCAACTGGATGCCATGTTAACACAATATATCCTGAACATATATTCATACACTGACATAAACGCTTCCCTCTGGTTGCTTTCAACAGTTCAAACTAATATTCTCTGGAATAATGTCCAATAACTTGCCAGTTGTTGAATTTCACAGAATCCCCTTGTAGTCCGGCAGATATGTAACAAAAAATGGGTCAATTGTGCACTTTGTGATAAAAGCATGAAATTTTTCACAGTGACAGAGAAACACATATTATTCATTTTTAGAGGGGGAGTCCGGCTTGAAAATCCGTAGTTGGCCGCCATCTTGGATTTCAAAATGGCCGCCAATAGAAACCATCAAAATCGCGAATCAGAACTTCTAAGACACATAAGGTGGTCCTCCACAGTTTCGTAGTAATGGCCCCTCTCTAATTTCATAATACGATAGACTGACCGTTTTCTGCTACATCATAAACCTTCTTGTCTTCTTAATAGCTTATATCTATAATACCATCCTATTTAGCAGTATCAACGCTTCAAACGAGCACGTACAGATCGATGGCTGGCTTCGTCTACACGGTGATCGGGATCATGGAGTAAATGTTGTCCTGCCTCAGTTATGCCCCTTGGGTGTACCTAAAAATCCGGGCTCATTTACGGGAGGAAAATCTGACAAAAAACGGGCAGGTTGACACCCACTTTTTTTTGCCTTTTTAAGTTGAGACCGGGCCTGGGAACGTGAGTAAGAAGTTTAATTGAAATCGCTCGTACAGATTTTTCTGGAAATTGAGCCGAATTTGGCCATTTTTCGACATTTTAAGGGGTTTTCTAGGAAAAATGAAGAAAGCTTGGAGGGGAATGTTTGAGATTCATTTTTCTATATCATAGCAGTGCTATGTCTTAAAATAATAGCTTGATCATGCTCTTTCAGAAAATATATACATATAAGTGATTTGGGTTGAAGAGTTTACGACAACTGGTGGCCGAAAAACGGACCCATGGTCTAATCCTTGCCCGATGGAAGAATCCCTGGAGTGCACCTTAAAAAGGTTAATTTAAACGGCTATCCCCACTTTTGTGTACGCAAAGAAGTTGATCAGCACACTTTTGCTGCACTAGAACGGATGGATTTTAAGATGGCGGCCATTTTTTTTTAATCGCTTATTTCGACGGTTATGTCACTTAGGTGAATCGATAGACAACAATCTAATTTTGGGTGACTTAAAATGATTTTTTTGGGCATCAGTAAACACTCATTCACGTGGTTGATACCTGAAATATATAAAATTAGTCATATTTGAGAGAGAAATTCCAGCACAATGTGGATCAAACCTTGCTGCATCTACAGTTTATCATGCAGCCACATCAGCTACCACTGATAGAATGCGTTGGCTTCAGAAAATGGACACCAAACTGGCTGTCATTCATCTTTGGTATAAGTTCCCTATCCAAACTTACTTGGAGAAGCTTCTCCTGAAGAACGGAGAAGAAACCAAGTTCAAATGGTACGGGCCTAAACGGCGGGTCTCTATACGCACTCCCTCCGGTGGGGAGCTCTTCCAGACCTCTACAAACATCAACAGTTCCATTGCTACTCGTATGATCAGACAGTAACACAGTATGACCTCGTAGACAATAGCATTCTAAAAAGAGGCCGACCCTGGCTCAACCTTCGACAACTCGCGGTACAGTGGACTTAGTTGAGTCAGTTGAGTATGATTAGGTGATACATGGACTAGATACGTTCCTTGGCGAGCTTTTATGGTTACAAATCCCTGTTAGTACACCATCTTGGATATCAAGCTTTTCGTCATCAGCGAACATTGAAGCCTAAAATGGATATTTGATACAAGGCTGGTTAACACATTGCTTTAGCCGAGAAAACTGGTTAAGGGACTTCTGTGTGAGACAATGCCCAGTCAGAGACGACCGCCATTATCAAACACATGGATACTAAAATACTAACAAAAAAACTAAATTTGATAATCCCTTCCGTCTTCTTCAAGATATAGCCAGTGGAAGTGGTGTGATCAATATCAGTTGATTCTGCCTTGGCGATATTGGGTCCAGCCCTGCCTGGTCTTGGTAGGCGATGTCCTCGAAATATTCTCCCTACACCTGGAGCTAAACGACTGAACCTTACCACAATATGTCTGGGGCAAGCTCTATTCCTTAACCTTGCCTTTCAAGATCAGATTACTATGATGGAGTTTTTGAGATCCCGCCATGTCCCATGGTTAAGCTTTTCCGTGATATCTTGCAAACCTATAGTATTATGTAAGCATGTCCAGAATTTTCTCAATAGGATATGCCACTAGTCAAGAGAGTTTCAGCCGCAAATTTTTGGAAAGTTCAACTGCGATGAACTGGTTTTGCGATGCATGCCAGATGACTGTGCTACAATGGCTTCATCGTTGAAGGAATGTTATGCTCAGTTCCATTACCAGATTCATATTTATCAGTTACTCCGGAATGGAATAAGCTCATATCAGTAATCTATGTTATATTTGTTGACCACAATTTCTCTAATGATCGAACCTAGTTGCATGGTAGAGATGTTTATTCATAATGTTGTGGACAAAGTCTCACAGCTTGAAGCATTAAATGGGAATTAGGCTGGTTCCCGGGTTGCCTATCCTGCCAACCGAGTCGCCAGCACTGGCATACAAAACTGCAAGGTGAACTACTAGTTCTGGTATTTGCATATGTGTATTGCTGATTCGGGTATGTGATTTCAACGACAAACAATCTGTGAATATTGCACTCGAATATACCAAATACAGGCAAGACTACATATTTGACTAGCTTGTCAATGAGCATTTTGTTTTCCTCAAATCACAATGCTAGTTTCCAGTAATGGCGATAGAACACAAATGAAAAATGTGACGGTGGTGCCGTTGGCCTTAGAGGAAGTCCTGCTGCCCTTTTGCGCTGGGTAGCTACATGTAGGCGCTGATCAAGAAGGCTCACATAATTTAAGAACCGGCCATGCTACCCCACCCAGATGTTTGCGAAAAACAAATGACTTAGCTGATGATAGGTTAGATGAGTCTCATTTTTTTTCTCAGCAATCTTTTTTTAGTGGACCAATGAATTGTAAAATGAGGCCTCTCACTGAATGCGCAGGGACTCATTATATACGTTTTGACAAAGTCGACAAAATTCGCACTGCTTTGTTTGCTCTGAGCAATATTGATACAGGACACTTACAGTGTGCCTCGTAGTTTTTATTTCATCCTTGTTGGTGGAAATATATGTGTTGAAGCACACATCACTACTGCAGAAATTCCAAATTCGAGACGAATACTTTCAACTTCTTCAAACAGATATTTTCTGACCTATTTATCGCTTGCTTATTCTGGAGCACACACATCTATCAAAACCACATCTTTAATTTCCAAAGCTTTGTCCTTACAACCTGCTCCTGGTTGGAAACTCGTGTTGAAACCAGACAGCTCTAGCTGAACAGCTATGGATTCCTGCATCATAACGATAACTGGCTAGTATACATGCACATCCAGGATCAACCATAATCATACGGAGTAGATGAAAAGGGGAATTCAAGTAGTGTTCCATATTAAAATGATTTGCTTTTTTAATTCTTCGTCAAATATTGGAAAACCTTTCCCGAAGACAGTAAGGATTCGCCGGACAGCAAGAAGGCAAAAAAAAAATAGTTAATGAAATCGGAATCTGTGTCATTATCAATCTCTAATGTTCCCAAGGAAACATATCTAGAGGAATTTCATGTATGGATTCATCACTCAAAATAAGCGGACTCAAGAAGGCCAAGCTGCCGCGAAGTGTCGGCGTCCAAGCCGGCGACTGACCTCGCTGAAGAATGCATTTTCTCTTCGCGCTTGAATTGTATGATTGTTTTTAATTTGGTGCTATTAATGCTGTTATATGAATTATGGGCGCAGAAATTCTATTATTGACAAGGGATGAATATTGAGTGACGGTCTAGATGCTAGGTTTACCAAGAACTTGTCAGCAAGCTTGGTGTTTCTTCGCGAGGGTTGGAATGAGACTGGGTGTTTGTTGAAAAATCATCCAGTATAGTATGAGAGTCTTGAGTGAATTCTCACAAAGAAGGGAGTCATGCTGAGATATCCGCCGCACAGACCCGCCGCAGTTGGGGTTAGGTTTTTCTACGTTGTTCAAGAGGGGCTTCTCCAAGTGAGTGGGGATGGAAAACTAACACGAAAATTGAATGGCAGCCATTTTGGCTTCTCAGAAATTATCATATTCTATTTCGAACAGAAGACCTATATTGGGGAAACTATAATTGCAACAAGCTTAATTTATTCGAATTATGCTCAGCATTCTGTCACCAGAGATTAGTCTCCAGCGTCCCTAACTTCATATATTGCAGACATCAACGATGGGAATAAACGATGCCACATGTCAGGTCAATCAAATGTAGAGTATTGGCATTGTGTGAATATGTTGGCATTGTGGGAAGTTGATGCTGGGTCGACACCAGGCCTTACAGGCTAGTCTTTTGTGTTAAATGCCGTCATTTTCATCTGACGACGATACAGCTCACCAATCTCCAGTGTACGAGTTATCACAGCGACACAGCTCACCAAATACCAATACACCAGTTGTCAGAGCATTTCCATCATAGCTCTCTAGATTTGTATCAAATACCACTTATGTTGGTGCTAGGGGCCGTGTGGTCATGTCATCCAAGTTGCCATATGAACAGGTACAATAAAAGCGTACCTGAGATACAACACATATCACGAATCATTACATTCTTGGTATGTGCTTTAGAATAGGTTAACCTGGAGACTATACTGTGAAGTCATGTGGCTCTGTCAGTATGTCGGCACCTCTTCCCACTTCTCTTGTATGCGTTGTAATTAGGTAAATACCCCAGATGTGACCTATTCCAGATATCAGCTATGCGAATGAGTTGGAGAGATATGTAAAAGGTGAGTAAAGTTGACGTTCGGCGACTGAAAAGCAACCATATCAGTCTTGGTACCTCATTTTCAAACTTTAGAATACGGAGGATTTTAGGATGTAGCCGTAGTATCTCAACCGCGCTTTTATTGTAGATGTTCATGTGGAAACTTAACCACACATGTCACTTGTCCACAAATAACCATGCAGTGTCAAAAAAAAAATGAAAAACATTTTAGGCCGCTCAGAAGTAGAAGTTTGTGTATCTGTTCACGTAAGTCACATAACAATGAAAATAAGCGATTCTCGGCAGCCATTTTGAAAAGAAAACGGCCGCCATCTCGAATTCCATCAGTTCTGATGCAACAAAACTGTGTTGATCAACTTCCGTGAGTACGCAAATGTGGGTATAACCGTTTAAATTGGCCTCCTATGTGTCTCAGAAGTGCAGGAATGCGACTTTGATGGCGGCCATTTTGAAATCCAAGATGACGGCCAAATACAGATTTTCAAGGCTTACCAAAAATGAATCATATGTGTTTATCTATCATTCTGCCAAATTTCATGCTTTTATCAATAAGTGCACAATCATTTCACATATCTGCCGGACTATTGGTCAACCCTGGTTCTAATAGACTCATAACACAGTACCAAGACGGAAATAGATCGATTTATACGAATTGCTGAGTAATTATGTTCATACAGAAATACTTTCCATCTTCGTACATGCCCCTGTTTTATTGCCTTCAATTAATCCAAGCTTTAAATGGGGACAATCAGTACCCGCATTAGCTGATTACAGATTAAATCTTGGCCAGTAAAATGATTGACTCCAGCGTACATGGCTAGTTCTACCACAACCTTTTGCGGTATGCGGTGTGAGATCAATGGTTTTCTTGGCCTCAGTCAATCTCATTAGTGGTCGTCCGCTCATTACAAACTTCAGATCCCACATTCAGTATTCAGTCATCTTCCATATATATCTCCTGCCTCCATAATATAAAAAAATATTCATAAGACAATATTTCGAGCAGAACTACATAGTAGATTCTAAAAAATATGAATAAACAGGAATAAGAAGCTGCAATATATCTGTGTTCTTTAACCGAGTAAAGGAAATCACCACTGCACACTGTTGCGTAGACAATGTTACAAATACTATTATGTTGGAAATGATCGAATGAACCCCTATTTCCATTTAGTTTTAGGATTACTCTTTCTTGGTGGAGCACAAATACTTGTGTTGGATCAACCGGACCAATGCGAGACCCGAACCCGCGCCTACGGGCTTGACACCAAACTACCAGCAGTAAATACAAGCGCTCTAATTTCCCCCGCAGCTTCCACACTCTTGATCGTTTTAAGAAAGTAGCATGTGTTAGCATACTTTTTATCACGCCAGCTGGGTTTTGGTGTTAATGATGTCATCTGTATGATCTCTCGATTTTCATATGTAAGTGTTTTGAATGTAAGCTCAGCTAGAAGATATTCGAAAAGTTTGTCATATATATGTGTGTATGTAAGTTCGACATAATCCAAATGGAAAGTTTAAGCTCGCACAAACAACTTAACGGAACGAATGTTGGCTTTACAAAGCGGAACACTATCCACATTTCCCATTTAATGAACACTAAATTTATTGCATACCCAATGCATCGGACGTCATCGTGGACAAATTTCTGAAATGATTGCCTGCAATTATTTCATCAGAAATGTCCGCGAGGACCAACGTGCGTTAACTTGAAAAAATAATTCGAGATCAATTAGCCAAATTCCATGTCCACCGAGCATTGCTTGTCGGACAAAGATTTTCAAAAAAGCAATTAGCATACACCGAGCAAGGTTTGTCTCCTGGCCCATGAATTTTGTGTTTCTTGGAATGCCGATGTGACAATGGGTTTTTGACAAGACGGCTTATCGAATTTTAAGATTTCTGATGGCGAAAGACAATGACTTCTCGATCACGCTCTGTAGTTTTCCTCAAGGACAATTCAGCATGAGTGTCGATTTTCGAACCAGTTGAATTAAGTGATACTATTGTCGCTTGGTTATCCTCTTTATGTTTCTCTTTGACGCCTTCGAAACAGCAATCAATTCCATGCATAATATGTTTATATGTCAATCGGAATGGCAGATAGCCAAATAATGTTACCGGTCACTCTTACTCTGTCTGAGGGTTTCTAACAGGATGCAGACCCTTCTAAGACATGAATTCACGGGATATTCTGGTAGTATGACAGCCACTGATTAAAGTAACTCCGCTATAAAAGGCCTGATTAGCACCAATTCAAGCCTATGCATACTTCACTTAGTATGGTTCCTTAACTTATCTCGTTCGATCCTTGTGCCGAGACTGACGTCTTTGTATGTT
Source organism: Hanleya hanleyi (assembly GCA_036873755.1). Taxonomy (NCBI): domain Eukaryota; kingdom Metazoa; phylum Mollusca; class Polyplacophora; order Lepidopleurida; family Hanleyidae; genus Hanleya; species Hanleya hanleyi. The sequence continues at coordinate 11,180 of JAVTVY010005846.1, forward strand.
GTGTCTCCTGATGGGTAGAATGCAAAAATGCTGTGAGCCATTTTATTTGCAGCTTTTGGTCACTTACTAACGTAACAGTGATTAGGATCTTGTGTTTTCCTTTGGCCCTAATGTTTTTATTCGAATTAAGTGTTTAGATTATTGACCTGCAGATTATTTAATTGACGAGTGCTGAATGTTGAACTGGAGCGTAGGAATATGAAACTGTGAACAATCGTGAAATTTGGCAGACTGCATCCGAGTGTCATCAGATATACTAGTTAATTGAGAACTAGGAATTATGTTATATTAATGTTACGGCACATGTATATCCCATCTGCATGAAGTTCATTTGAATACCCACAATAAAAGCGCGACAAACACGTCATCCTCTAACAGCGACTGTTTTAACGCAAATCATGCGCAACAATGATTACGGAGTTGAAAGCATCTCATTTGCAGAAAACTACACCCATGTTTGCTATTCCTACGAAGTAGGCTACCATCTGCAAATTGTCCGGTAGTCATTGAGTGACTGAGTAAGTGAGTCCATCCGAATCCTTTCGTCGGCAAAATAAGGAGAACCGTTTCCATTAGAATCTTGATTTGTTGCATAAAGATGCATTTGGGGACTGTTACCAGCAAGTTCTGCGCTGACTTACTGTTGATGAAAATTTCTGTTGATTTTTGGTGAAAATCACTGGTGATTCTGACTTGGGCTGTGCCAATCTTAATATAGGCAGGATTTCAACTTGGGGCAGGGGGAATTCCAAGAGCTCAGTGCGCGTCGGAGTTCTAATGCCTACCCTACTTCGTAGGTTCGGTGACGTTAGTCACACTGCCATGTATTATTTTACTTGGTGCTAATGCTGTTAAACGAATTATGTTTTTAGATTAAGGACACAGAGCATCTTTAATGGATGACGGCTGAATGTTGCATGACGGACTAAACGCTAGTATTACATCAAGAGATGTTTGGTTATTCTTCGGTTAACCATGCTAACCGAAGTTAAAACCTCTCCTATGCGAAATCATGAACTAATTGGTTGAATCATTCAGTATCATACGAGAACATAATTGATCTATAACAACACGGCAGCGTCACGATAGTTTCACTGTTACATGGTTGAAATACAATTATTACATGGAGAAACAGTGTAATCGTTATTCGGCGTGGGCGTAGATCATCCGCTATGCGCCGATTGGTTACTGGTATTTGAACACGTCAAGGGAAATGGAGCTTACTCAATCAACTTAAGTTGAAATTACCTCTATATTTCATGCTTACAGATGTATAACGGGATATATTCTAACTGCATTAAGGAAATTGTGCGTCCTCGGACTGAAGCAATCCCTGGGTCGATCTGGTAGTTATCCGAATTTGATGGAGATTTAAAGGAGTACACTCTTCACTCTCAGTCATTGGCGAAATAAAGGTAAGTAAAATAGAGTGAAGTAGAATAGAGTGATACTCATACATGCAGCAACCCACGAACACATTTATGTATGTAGCATTACACTCGTAAACACATGTACGTGTTTGTGTAAAAAAACACAAACCAACAATCATAGTATACATAAACATACGCTATAGTTCCCTGCAAGAGGGTTTTTTAAATGATGCCGTTAAGTCATCATGATGTTCCAAAAATATCGAATCCGTATCGCTATCAGTATTCTTAACCCAGACGATTTTCGTTGTAAAGTCGTTATCCAGAGAATTATATATCTAAGTTACGCAAGCACGATACGCTCGTATTTTGCTATCAGCATGCAATATGTATCGCCAAATTTGAGAAACTTTGTGTATAGAGGCGTTTTGTGGTATAGCCCCCTTTTATAACTTTCTGCGATAATGTTTTGTGACCTTGATTAAGGTTTTCACATTCAACGCATGATCTAGCAAATGCTACTACACGAAATATGTATAGGCCATATGCATGTCCAACAGGAATATTGCTATCCAGAAATGTATAGTTTACGATGTCGAAATTGTAATAATCTTTTTTGTCGTAAAGTCGACGAGGGAGAAGGCCCGCTTCATTTTATGATATATGTATACATATTATGTACCTTTAGGGCTGTCTGTTGTTTCAACAGGTCCAGTGAATGTGAATATAAATATTCTCCACTGCGTCATATATATAGCGATTATCCACAGCGGGATGATCGTCAAAATAACGTTTGGTGAAAGAGAATGACTGGGCTTTGACATAATCGTTTTTTGGAAAGCGCTTGCATATAGTCGTGTTCATAAGAGAACAGATATAGATCAGCCAAAAGGGTTGCACGATTAGTACCCTTTGGAATACCTATATGCTTTTGATATATTGTGTTGCCAACTGTCACATAAATATTATTAATGAGAAATTCAAGCAACTCTACAAACAAGGAAACATCCCGTGAATGATATAACACTTGTATGTAGGAGAGATGAAAAATGCTTTATTGCAGCTGACATTAATATACTGGCGTTAAGTTTTCTTGAACACTATTAATAAACTCAGACGGCAATGAGGTCCTGACGAGGGATTGCGGTATAGAGAGTAGAGGAATCGTATGTAAATACATGTCGGTACGGTATGTGACCTTTGTGAAATCGGGAGATGGTTGCAAACATTGTGCTAAACGGGTGATCGACAAGCAGGCCGCATTATGCTGGGATATGTGCAATGTGTGGGTGCACATGAAATGCACAGATATCTCTAAAGGACTACAGACAACTTGGAGTCTCTTTGAGTATATAACTTTACTGACTCTTTTTCAACGAGTTTACAGCAAGTCTGCAAGCAAATCAGTCCAGGGGAGATAACTGTATCGACAAACGTGGTGAATATAGAAGAAATTTCATTTTCTTCTACCTCAATATTAACAGCCTCAGATATAAGTTTGTAGACTTTGTCAATATGTTCTACGCCCAGGGCCTTGATATCATGGCTATCGCAGAAACTAAACTGGACGACTCATATGCCGACGGGCAATTTAAATTGGACGGTTACCACTACCCTCCCTACCGGTTAGACAGAACGAGCACCGGTGGAGGCCTCCTAGTCTACGTAAAATCTGCGAAGGCGGAACCAAGAACTCAAACTTTTGGCGAATCATCAAACCTTTTTTATCAAAGAAAACAACCAACTGCCAAGAGAACATAGTAATTAGTCATGATGGAAATTTACTAGTCCATGACCAGGCCGCCTCACACATGAATAACTATTATATAAACATAGCGGATACCTTAACCATCAACAGCTCTGACGAGCCGTCTATTAATCATTGTGATAAGATGTCCGACTTTACAAACGCATGTTCTACTCACTATGCCGATCACATTAGTATTACGAAGATAGCTGGCTCTGATCAACCGTTTGAGTTTAAATATGTCTCACCGCATGATGTTAAGAATACTTTACGGAACCTACCAACTGATAAAGCTACAGGTTATGACATGATACCGACTAGAGTACTTAAGATTAGTGCCGATGTGATTGATACAGCTTTATGTAATATATTCAACTGTGCTGTAGATAAGTGTGAGTTCCCCTCTTTAGCCAAAAAAGCTGTTGTTACACCTGTTTTTAAGAAAGATGACCCCCTCTTATCAAAGAATTATAGACCTGTCATTGTATTAACTGGTATCTCAAAGGTGCTTGAGAAACTCATACTTACACAGCTACAACCACTGATGGACAATATTTTAAACGATTATGTATCTGCTTTTAGACCTGGGCATAGTTGCTAAAGTCTTTTATTAAGGCTCATCGAGGACTGGAAATCTGCCCTTGACAAAAACAAATCAGCAGGCGTTGTTTTAATGGATCTGTCGAAGGCTTTTGACAGTATCTCCCATCCTCTATTAGTAGCTAAGCTGAAAGCACATGGGCTCAGTCAGTCTGCTGTTGATCTCATTAACTTAACTGCCAACTAGTTAACAAACAGAAAGCAATGTGTCAGATTTCCATCCTGCGTGAGCGACGGGTCCAGTATTAGTAGAGGTATACATCAAGGCTCAGTTTTAGGAACCATTTTATTCAACATTTATATTAATGATCTATTCTTATGCATTGTACATTCTAAACTTTATAACTATGCAGATGACAACTCATTATCTGTAATTGCTAATAATTTGGAAGAAGTTAAGAAACTGTTAGAGATTGACCGTAAAAGGATACTGCAATGGCTCAGACTAAACTATTTTCAAGCCAACCCCGATAAATTTCAATGCATGTTACTAACAAATAGAAAGCAACCACATACTGGCACTAAAATGAGAATTGGTAATGAATGGTTAGAGTGCCAGGAAAATGTTAGACTGTTAGGCATTGACATAGATAACAAATTGAACTTCAGTATACATATCATATCTCTAATCTATGTAAAAATGCTAGTCGTCAGCTAAATGTTTTGTACAGTCTGTCCCCGTATTTAGACAAGGAGTCTAGCATTTTTGTGAGAAAACCAATACGAAGAAACTGGAAAAGATTAATTTTAGAGCTCTTAAATTTGTACACCAGGATTTTAACGCTTCTTACGAGAATCTTTTATCTAGGACTGGTATGTCAAACCTACAAATGTAGAAGTCAATAGACTAAAGTGCTTAGCACGAGAAGTTTTTAAAGCTGTTAGCGGCTCAGCTCCTGTCTATATAGCCGACTTATTTAATTTTAGAAATAATTTTAAAAAACCTTCGGGGTGACAATATTCTTATTTTGCCTGATGCCAAGAAGGTAGGCACTTTTAACTTTTAAGACTTTTAAAAAGTTGCTAACTGACTGGAGTGGCCCATCCTGTACATGTAATCTATGTAACAGTAACTAGTAATTTTATATGTAGATTTTACAACTATTTAAATAATACACTTTCATCTGTTACACATTAGTTACATATTATACTAATAGTTTTTATCATTATGCTGCTGAATAGCATGCCAGATCTATTTCTATGAATATCTTTTATGTTTTATCTTTTTATGTTCTTATTTACCTCGTTATCATAGTCGGTAAAACTAGCCTTTGAGCTTATGTTTTATTTAGAAACACTGACTTCAAATAAAACTTGAAATGAAATGAAATCTCTAAAAATTCGTTGGCGTTGAATGTATGCGGATATTGAAAAATAAAAAAATGTGTAACAGAAGAACCTGATGCTATAGTGGCGCAACACCTTTCCAATAATGTTTTTGTCTCTTGAATTGTTCTCATCAACAGTAACAGTAACAGTAACGACTGGAAAACAGAGAAACACTAATTAATAGCATGTGTAGCTCAAAGGAAATGTGGGATCCTACTGTTTTCCGGCCGAAAACGAAAGTAAAATGACCCCACACCTCACCTTTACTTTGACAGCATATAGTCACTAGTCTACTAAAATGGCAGAAAACGAAAGGGTTGTATTATTCGAGATAAAATGCAACGTGGCGCGTTTTCTCAGGAGACATTCATCAGGATGTCTCCAGAATGTGGTGATCTCACAGTTCCATTGAGCTACACAAGCGATTAATTATTTTCCCTCTGTTTTCCAGTCGTTACTGTTAACCCTGCAAAATAGTTACTTACATACGCTTTTGTTCATTATTGGAAACTTGAATTTAATTTACGTATTAGTCCGGCGAAATAGTTACACATTGACAAGCTAATAGATGCGAATTGTCCTCTCGATTGAGGGGTGTGCATTTTGTGGAATACAGGTACCAGTGTTCGAAAATTAATCAGCAAAAAAAACCATTTCAGACAGCGAAACAAATATATTATGGTGTACATAGTCTCCATGCATGCAAAATATCTTGTCATTCTGGCTATGTTGCAGTAAATTCTAACCAAATTACCAACACCGGTCAGGAGCTACAAGAATCGAAAATCACAGCTGTAAACATTATAGTAATACATGCTCCCCAGACATGCGCACTTTTGTGAACCAAAAGGCGACGCGCGACGCGAATGTCCGTCGCGCGTCGCGCGTCGACTTTTTAAAAGTCGACGTCGCGTTTTGAAAGGCGACGTCGCCCTCTCCGTCGCGCGTCGACTTTTACAATGTTAGGAGATAGGGCAAAAGTCGACGTCGACTTTTGAAACACGACGTCGAGTTTTGGCCTATATCTTTAGCGTTATAAAACCCGACGCACGACGCGGGACGGAGAGGGCGACGTCGCCTTTTAAAACGCGACGTCGACTTTTTCCGTCGCGCGTAGGTTCAGCTTTTTCTCGCGTTGACCACTTACTAAGACACTGTTTCAATGCAGACAGGCTTGATGCTTGATGTAAGGCTTTATGATGTAACGCGGTGGCGGTATTTTACGACAGTGATAAAGTATTAAACTGAGCAACACTTGTCATACTGGACACCACCATTTCGATGCTGCTTTAAATCGTTTGCAGCTTTGGCAAAGGATATGTGAAATTTAAATAATTGTTTGTGCCAAGGGAGCCGATTTGTTTAAAAGCAAAATCGGCTAAAACATACGAAAATGTGAGTCTCGAAAAAAGAATTGAATGGCATAAAATGCGTTCATGATTGCTCAAAATGTGTTCTCTGACATTTTTATTTTTATTTTTGAAGAAAATCGGCAGGATTTTTCTTGTAACAAAATTATGATATCAAACGAAATATATGTATATATGCAGGAAAATACGAAATATTAGCTTCAAACAGTATGCATGCTTCTTTATCAATTAACGTCATTCTACTTAGACTTGACATTCCGCAAGCACGATACCTTCTCATTACATAATATAAAGACATATTACGTTGTTGGACCGCCCAACGAATTATATTGAATCAGCCAACTGTTCTAGTTTATCGGCATTACTGTGATGGATTATCCATTTGATCGTGATATATTGCTGACTGTCACGAGTTCATCTTTGACAGATTACTCCTGACCCACTTGTTATTAATATACCTGTATTATTCACTCGAGCAGGACATACAAATCTTGACCTTTAATATAATTGAAAGATTGGTGTCTATAGAAGCTAGTCTTGTATTACCACCATTGAATGGTATTTCTCACAAAATAACTTTGCCTGTGATGAATACATCTTTCCGCGACTATTCATCTTTCCGAGGCCAGTCCGATTCCAGGTAACGGCCTAGCCATCGAAATATACATTTTAAACTATTCAGTGGCGTCGGAACGTAATTGAAAGTGGGGGGCCACTATCATAGCCCAACAGGCGAGGGTCCAGGGGCTCCGGGGTCCTAGATCGCCGGAGATGCGTTCTGAGCGTTTCCCGGAAATCATATCAAAAATTGCTTACTTTTATACTGCATGCAGATTTATGGTTCTATTTTCACGATTTTTTCGCAATTATAAGCAAGCATCGATATTGAAAACATCGCACCTCATGCCTGCATCCATTTGACTTTCTAGTTATATTTAAAATATACAAAACGGTGACTTTAGTTCTTGGAAGGGAAACCAATATGCCTACCGATACGATTCATTCATGCAAAGATAAAACAAGAAAATTCTCACAGCCCAATAGGCGAGGGTCCAGGGGCCGCCTTGGCCCCGGAAGCTCCGAAATCCCAGATCTTCGGGGTTGCGTTCTAAGCGTTTTCCCGGAAATAAATTCGAACATAATGTATGCAGATTTATGGTTCTGTTTTCACGTATGTATCACATTTATAAGCACGCATCGAATTAAAAAAAATCATACTTCATGGCTGAATCCATTTGACTTTCTAGTTATATTTAACACATAAAAAACCCGATGATCTTCACATCATGGAACATTATAACCAATATGATATCGATTCATTTACACAAAGCTAAAATGAGCGATCCTCACAGCCTGACAGGCGAGGGACCAGGGACCGCCTAGGCGATTAACCGGAGATGCGTTTAACGCGTTTTCCCGGAAATAAATCTGAACACAATGTATATAGATTTATGGTTCTATTTTCACATACGTTTCGCATAAACACTCATCGATATTGAAGAATATACCGGACTCCATTTGACTTCCTGGTTTACCACAAACAAAACAGGTTTATAACACACGTCCTGGTACTCCGTCCTGACACTCTATCTGTTATTTTTATGTGGGGACATGGTCAGTTAGGCTTGCCAAAAAGCGGGGGGGGGGCGGGGGCAAACATATTCTCCACCCCCGCTTCCGACGCCGCTGCTATTGGTGATAAAAATAGATTGAGCGACTAAAGTAAGTGAGTCATTGACTGAACATCATACGGCTGAGTGTGACAGTGAGAATGAGTTACATGCTGGATGTATGAGTGATGGTTAGGGTAGACCGCTGATGTATGAGTGATGGTTAGGGTAGACCGCTGATGTATGAGTGATGGTTAGGGTAGACCGCTGATGTATGAGTGATGGTTAGGGTAGACCGCTGATGTATGAGTGATGGTTAGGGTAGACCGCTGATGTATGAGTGATGGTTAGGGTAGACCGCTGATGTATGAGTGATGGTTAGGGTAGACCGCTGATGTATGAGTGATGGTTAGGGTAGACCGCTGATGTATGAGTGATGGTTAGGGTAGACCGCTGATGTATGAGTGATGGTTAGGGTAGACCGCTGATGTATGGGTGATGGTTAGGGTAGACCGCTGATGTATGAGTGATGGTTAGGGTAGACCGCTGATGTATGAGTGATGGTTAGGGTAGACCGCTGATGTATGAGTGATGGTTAGGGTAGACCGCTGATGTATGAGTGATGGTTAGGGTAGACCGCTGATGTATGAGTGATGGTTAGGGTAGACCGCTGATGTATGAGTGATGGTTAGGGTAGACCGCTGATGTATGAGTGATGGTTAGGGTAGACCGCTGATGTATGAGTGATGGTTAGGGTAGACCGCTGATGTATGAGTGATGGTTAGGGTAGACCGCTGATGTATGAGTGATGGTTAGGGTAGACCGCTGATGTATGAGTGATGGTTAGGGTAGACCGCTGATGTATGAGTGATGGTTAGGGTAGACCGCTGATGTATGAGTGATGGTTAGGGTAGACCGCTGATGTATGAGTGATGGTTAGGGTAGACCGCTGATGTATGAGTGATGGTTAGGGTAGACCGCTGATGTATGAGTGATGGTTAGGGTAGACCGCTGATGTATGAGTGATGGTTAGGGTAGACCGCTGATGTATGAGTGATGGTTATGGTAGACCGCTGATGTATGAGTGATGGTTAGGGTAGACCGCTGATGTATAGTATTGTCGTTGGGAGTAGACCGCTGATATATAGATGATGGACAGGGTAGACCGCTGATGGTGATGGTTAGGAGTGACCGCTGATGTATGAGTGATGGTTAGGAGTATGATTACGCTGATGCCATGAGTGATGGTTAGGGTAGACCGCTGATGCATGGTGATGATTGGTAGACCGCTGATGTATGAGTGATGGATTGGGTAGACGCTGATACGCTGAGTGATGGTTAGGGTAGACCGCTGATGTATGGTGATGGTTATGGTAGACCGCTGATGTATGAGTGATGGTTAGGGTAGAATTCCTTACCACGATATTGAAATTGATTGTGTCTATAATAATAGTTAAGTAGACCGCTGATGTATGAGTGATGGTTAGGGTAGACCGCTGATGTATGAGTGATGGTTAGGGTAGACCGCTGATGTATGAGTGATGGTTAGGGTAGACCGCTGATGTATGAGTGATGGTTAGGGTAGACCGCTGATGTATGAGTGATGGTTAGGGTAGACCGCTGATGAGTGATGGTTAGGGTAGACCGCTGATGTATGAGTGATGGTTAGGGTAGACCGCTGATGTATGAGTGATGGTTAGGGTAGACCGCTGATGTATGAGTGATGGTTAGGGTAGACCGCTGATGTATGAGTGATGGTTAGGGTAGACCGCTGATGTATGAGTGATGGTTAGGGTAGACCGCTGAAGGTTTTTGTGACTATGACTGCCATTGTTCATAGTTTTACCAGTTTTTCCTAATAGATAATCTCCTAAGTTGAAAGATTAGGATTTCCATTATAAGTATTCTAGTTCAGAATTTTGCGCAGAAACAGTCATCTAAATTGATAAATGTTGACAGTGTGATTATCTTCAAATAGTTAGAATATAAGAAACAGTTTAATACTATTTATGTTATGTTTCATGAATATGCGTCAAAGTCAGGGCTATTCCCTATGTGGAGCATGGGTAAGTCCACTTATCATATTGTCCAGAGCTTAAAATGACCAGTATCATTAGAATTTTTCTTTTGTTTGTTCGATATTACACAATTACACAACACACAATATTCAAATAGTTAAATAATGTTATTTGGACACATCAAACGGTTCAATACACGTCTGGTGATAGCTTGCCATATGAACGGTGCTACTGCTAGGATAGTCCTGTAAATCGGCTTAACTGGAGTTCATTTTAGTTTCCCGTAGATGTAATGATATTTGGTGTATAGCCCCTCCTTCGGGTACATGTATCATTTAACAGTTTCGAACTAATGGTCTGAATAATGTCTGAACCAGCCACAACGGCGATCCCATAGCAATCGCTATCCCTTCTGTAAAGCTTATCATCTCAGTAGCATATCGCTGACCGAAAGGAGCAAACTGGTGGTGCTCGATGAAGTAGCCACGGGCTAGAGTGTGGAGGGGAGTTTGTAAATATAGGTAATATGTCTCCGTCTGAAAATCCTTAGGGAATATTGAATCCGATTCATTATCGCCCAGGTCAACTCTGGTTCGTGGGACTCGTTGATATGGCCCTAAGACAAATACTGATCGGTGCATAGCCCAGAGTTTTTGGTGTCCTATTATTTTCCTCATAAAGAAATAGTTCAAATTCGTACATACGAGAGGGCAACAGGTTCAATAATACTGTTTAGACGGTATTGCCAATCGGTTGATTGAAATTTAATTATCGTTTATTGTTTATCGCCCCTGAACAGCATTACCACAAAACTTTTAGTGGTATGCGGGGTCAGATTGGTGTTTGTGGCCAGTAGTCTCAGCCAATATGCGGCACCAGAAATCATGGTATGCAACACAAATCACTCATAAGATTGCCCCGAAAGCGAACAATTGATACTGAAAATCTTTGTTTTTATGTCTTTTTCTCTGTGAGAAGGACATTAACCATACATCGAGATGGACATTTATGGGTAAAAATGGCGGACAACATTTACAGCAAGAAGGGAATATTCGCTGCAGACGAGCAGCTATAGCTGTATTAGGTTCTTCAGAATACGAAGTAGGAATGTTTGAACTGATCTCATGCCCTCTATGATAGACTCTCTCTAGTCTGAGCTGTAACCTTGAGTACTGTTCAGTAGCTCCGGCACCAGTGCTGGTGCTCAGTTCCAGATGATTCCATGATAATTATTATGTTTGAAATGACAGAAGCCATTGACTCTTGTCACAACATTTTATTTCCGACACGACAAAGCTAATGAGTACTTTATAGTAATTATACTATACCATGTATATTGAAATTTGAACTGTAAAGTCACGTTTATTTATTCATTTGTCTCATTCATTTAAATCAAATTCAACAGATCCAGATTACCTATTGACTGAGTCGATGACAATCACAACAACGGCAAGTATCAATATCAACCAATACCAATATTGTTTATATACACCTATATATTGTTATTGTTAATATACACCTATATGTTCCATATGATATTTGAGAGTTATTGATCGGAACCATGTTTTGTTTACTAATATGCAGACGACAGCTGGGTGTTAACCAACATGGCAGCTGCATGACCCGCGTGCTAGTGATATTTCCGTGACAACCATTCAGCGTAAATGAAGCTAAACTTGATGGTACACTCGACACTGGCATGTGTGATGCAATTCGACAGGAATCCACATATGGCGAATACTTATCTCACATAGTGGAAATGGCTGAATTATTTGAAAAATGCCACCACTGCGACCAGCATTAGGAAACATTCTTGTAGACAATAGTTTTACTATACATGAAGCTCCTTCCCTCCAAGCCTTTTTCAAAATTGGCGACGTATATCACACAACGACGGCAGAAAGAAGAGATATACATATGCTAACAAGTTGCGAACGATTCTGGATTTCCGGAATCAACTCGGTTTCCGGATTTAGTAGGCGAACGTTATTCGCTGACGATAGGGTGTATATTTCAGGGGATGGTATATTCGAGCTAACTCGATGACTAGATGAAATGTCCACTCTCTTGATCTGATGGAACTTTTAAAAACAAATTAGTCTCTGTTGAGTAGTCTCATTCACAGATAACTGTGGATAAGCAACGGAACTATATGGGTTTAAGAATATTCGTTCAAGTTTTGATCCAATCTTCAACTGAAGATGCCTAATGAAGTAGAGTTTAGTCCATCTCAATGTCTTCGTCATGCTTACATGATCATACGTTGATACTGCTATATTTTATTGTTTTTCATCCCTGGTTTGCAACGATACTCTTCGTGGGAAGGGATTCGCGTGATCTTTGGATTTTGAGTTTAAACCAGAATTGTATAACCCATACAAATAAATGAAATCAAATATATTGTCCACATGAACGTGGTTTTTATTTATATCGAATAAATATTATTTGATTTGGGCCAACTTTTCTTTGTTTTCTGATCTCTATGATGGCCAGCGCGACAACTATTACTTTACCGGAATAAAACAGAACTCAATTACTTTTCATGTTCAGTGTCACCATATCTATAGAATACACAATACATCTAGCATCTTTGAACGTACAAATATTGACCTCACACCAGGCCTTGTAGGAAGTCGTTAGTCCCTTTCAACTTGTTTGAGCACCAGGCTTTATTCGTATAGAAGAATGTTTCTAGAGGCTGCCCAAAAGCAACGTGGCCCTCGAGCTAACGAGAACTTGTCCGTGATGCTAATGCCACATTTTGTCGCACTGAAATAATCATCTAAATCTGAGAAGCTTCTGAGTAGAAATAAAGACCATCGAATTGAATCGATTTATCTTGGACTGAAAAGTGGTTGAATGTAGGACACTTAGCTTTTGATTTATCCACAGCCGAACAGTGTTAATGGAAGAGAGAGCTTTAATTGCTGTAATTGTGAGTCGTGTAATGCTCCAATTGTGTACTATAACAACTGCGGGGGGAAATGTTACCGGTATTCATCATCCTGAATTAGAAGATTGGCTTCCAGAGTGTATATTGAGTGTTACGACGTCATTGTGAGTGTATGGAAAGGTTTGTCTGCTTACTTGAAATATGTATATTAATCTTACCATGTTAGGGAGCTTTTTGAAATTAGGAACCGAATTCCCTGGTAGGGATGGCATATGCCGGTTATTCAAATGGGATACACTATGCCCGGTTTGGTGTTCTGATCTGGATGGATTATAGTTCCAGTTAGGCCATTCCTCTCATGCTGCTGCATGGTATGACATAAGCCATCCTTTGTCTGCCGAGTTCCAAACGGTATGGCATGGAGTTCCTAGGAGTTCCAACACGGCGCACCATGTCATTCTGTTTGGAATGCCTTATGCTTGTTGCTAGTATGCCCCAATTTCAAGAAGCTCCCTTAATCGTCATCCCTGTTGGTACTAATTGTGCATACATGATACTTTTCATACATTTTGGTGGTGTTCCTGCGTGAATAAAAGTGGTCATGCATTTTGGTGCTAACTCTCCGTAAATAACAGTTTTCAAACATTTCGCTGTTATTTCTGCGCAAATTATAATTGCCATAGGTTTCGTGATATTTCTACTTGAATGATATGTAGTATGACATGGTGTTATGCATGTTAATCGTACCTTTGTGAGCTGAGAAGTATGAGTGGCCGGATGTTTAATTTCAGCGAACTGATATCAACTAATCTCGGTCATAAATAGTTATGTTGACTCACAAATATGTGTTTGTCTGATATCTGATGAACAGTAGCACTGGGTATGGATAAAGAAAAAATAAAAGACATATTATGATATGTGTACATTTGTATTTACTGTCTGCCCACCTAATATCTTACCACCTTGTCAGCACCAGGATTGATATAAATGTACTGAGACCACGGGAATTGTAATGGATTGCACTCTAGTATCTACACTATGGAGAATCGGCTAAGTGAAGGTTAGTGCTTTTAAGCTTTATATTGATCACTCTGGAGAACGTTTATAATCAATAGTGCACATCAGCGCCTACACCCTCATTGGTACTTGTATACTAGCGACGATAATACTGGAAAAGCGTCTCTCATAGTTCCAGCGTGTATTTTAGTACCCTTATTTCTCTGATAATATTCTCTAACTTATTTTGACAAACACAATCCTTCTAAGTTTCGCTTTGTCGGTTATACGTAATGGATTCCGTGACATATGGAGAGAGACTGGGCGCCCATTGACAGGAATCCACCCTTAACTATACATCTATTATCGAACTGAGCGTACTGGAAAGAGTAAATGCCACCATAGTATATTGACACCTCGCCTTGGCGAAGCCTGTTGCAATTTGTAAAGGCTATTTTCCTGATCTGCCACGGGGCCTCACCTTTAGGGACCAATCCTGACGCCAAACAATATCTGATTGTTTTGGTTGGTTGCCTGGCAATATGGTGTGTTGGTAATATGGAGGTAATTTGTACAAGCCACTTGAGCATTGCCGAAAACCGCTGCGGATGAGCAGACTGATATTGAAAAATAATGTGATTCAAATTCCGCCAACAGGCTTGAGGTAGAAACCGATATCTTCATTTCGAAACTGGCATAGAAATACACATGATAGATAGTAAAAGGTAGTCACGGTTTTATGCATTAGAAAGATAACCCAGTTTAATTTGTATTCATTACAAGTGTCTGGTCCGTCATTCATAATTCAGCCGTCGTCCATGAAAGAATATCCGCGTCCATAATCTAAACACACTCCAATGCTCTTCATCGACCACGTATCGTCGGTCTGGGTTCCGTGGTCGCAAAGATTAGTTAAGGCACTGGAATGTGGGCGGACCATATCTCCCTCACGGTAACTACAGAGAGCACGGTATTTATAACTTAGTATAACCACGATTCTCCGTCTAAAGTGTATACAGAGAAACCTATGAGCAACAACACCTGGGTAAAATGACTCCCCTCTAAATACCGGCATTATCCAGGGTCCCAATACTTAAATTTAAAGTATTTTGAACCTTGATAAACCAGAACCCTGTCACAATCGACATTATAATATGGTCCAAAGCAGGGTCGGTATTCCCAGGTTTAATTGTAATCCGAATATACAGTTAAACAAGATTAATTAAAATGTTATTATTATTTTATTCAGCGACACATTCCGATTACGTTTATGGCATGAATACATGCATATTACGCTGACAGTAAATATAACCGCCCTTAAATGATCTCGACGAATGCTTGACTTGGATCTTGGATCCCAATTATCAGCCAAACTGCTCCAGGAATCCATGGAAACGAAATATTCGGTTCATTTTCAACTAGTGCTCACAGTCCTGTTGTCTGGACTTCGACCTTGGCTCGTTACATGCAATTCACTCGTTAATATGACTTCCAGCCTTTCTTTCAGCTGAACATATCTCGATGTAATTCTAGTAATACAAATGAGTGAATGGTGTCTATAGCAGGGTCCCAATACTTCCACCTCAAGTGGAATAGGTCTATCACGATAAGAAGGTTAATCGTATATTTAATGATTTGTCAATAATTCGGTTTTCACTTTTCTCGAAAACTTGCGTTCGGGGAAGTACTAAAACAGAAACAAATGACGGACGTTGACTATTATCACCTGAAACATGTCGGCTATCGCGCTGATCAAATTTGTCGTAGAGGGGTTACGCATATGCTTGGTGATGTTTAATTTCTCTAGTTGTTAGGGAAGCCTTTTGTGTACCATATCAACTGGATGCTATGTTAACACAATATATCCTGAACATATATTCATACACTGACATAACGCGTCCCTCTGGTTGCTTTCAACAGTTCAAACTAATATTCGTTGGAATAATGTCTAATAACTTGCCAGTTGTTGAATTCCACAGAAAGCCCTTGGTCAACCCTGGTTTTAATAGACTCATGGACACGGTACCAAGACGGAAATAGATTTATGTATACTAGTTGATGAGTAATTATGTTCATATAGAAATGCTTTCCATCTTCGTACATGTCCCTGTTTTGTTGCCTTCAATTAATCCAAGCGGCAGCTGTTCTCATAATACCGCTTTAAATGGAGACAATCAGTACCAGCATCAGCTGATTACAGATTAAATCTTGGCCAGTAAAGTGATTGACTCAAGCGTACATGGCTAGTTATACCACAACCTTTTGCGGTATGCGGTGTAAGATCAATGGTTGACTGAGGTACATCGTGACATCAAAGCGTGACTGAGGTACATCATTTTTAGATGACGACTCTATAACGAATATTATGGATTAAGAATACTGATCAGCGATACGGATTTGATATTTTGGAACATCATGATGTCTTGCCGGCATCATTGAAAACTGTTGACCGCTTCTCTCTTGCAGGAAACAAGCCTATGTTTATGTATACTTTTGTCTTTTTGAATTTGGTGCTAATACTGTTATATGGAAATGGAATAGGTCTTTGGATTATGGACGCGGATATTCTCTAATGGACGACGGCTGGATTATGAATGACGGACTAGACGCTTGTAATTAGTCAATCTCATTAGTGGTTGTCCGCTCAATACAAGCTGCAGATCCAACATTTAGTGATCAGTCATCGTCCATATATATCTCCTGCTGGATCAACCAGACCACTGTGAGACCCGAACCCGCCCATTAGGGCTTGACACCAAATTGCCAGCAGTAAATACAAGCTCTCTAAATCCCTCCGCAGCTTCCACACTCTTGACTCAAGACTATTGATCGTTTCTCGTTTTAAGAAAGTAGTATGTGTTAACATACTTTTTATCACTCCAGCTCGGTTTGGTGGTAATAATGTCATGTGTATGATCTCTCGATTTTGATATGTAAATGTTTTGAATCGTGCCACCAATGTAAGGTCAGCTAGTAGATATTCGAACGGTTCGTCATATTTATGTGTGTGTATGTAAGTGCGACAGAACTCAAATGCAAAGTTCAAGTTGGCACAAACAACTTAACGGAATGAATGTTGGCTTCATAAAGCTGAACACCATTCAGATTTCCCATCTAATGAGCACCAAATTTATTGCATATCGAATGCATCAGACGTAATCGTGGACGAGTTTCTGAACTGATTGTCTGCAATTATTTTATCAGAAATGTCCATTTCAAAGAAGCAATTACATGTAGCATACACCGAGCAAGGCTTGTCTCTTACAAATAAACAAAGAAGCTACGGCCCATGAATGTTGTGTTTCTTGGAATGCCGATGTAATAATGGGTTGTCGACAGGACGATTTGTCGAATTTTTAAGAATTCTGCTGGCGAAAGAACATGACTTCTCGATTACGCTCTGTAGTTTTCCTCAAAGTCCATTCAGCTTTTCGAATCAGTTGAATTTAGTGGATACTATTTTCGCTTGGTTATCCACTTTATGTTTCTACCTGATCCAGAATAAATCTTATGGTTTACACATATTGGAACAGAAATATTTGGACTCAGTCTAATGGCCTTTAAAATTAACACACGCATTGAAAACAGTTAGGGATCGTGTGAACACAATGTAATGCACGATTCTCTTGATGTTTATATGAGCATTCTCGATGGAATCGTGACTGAGGTATACTATAGGAAGCGAATTTCGTTTCCTTTTCTCAAAGAATACTAGCCAGTGAGACGAATCTGAGGATAGAACAGCATAATGTCTTGACAGGAGCATTGAGAACTGTTGACTGCATCTATCTTGCAGGAAAATATATTCACATTTACAAATTCACAAATGAAGATTTACATATTCAATTCATGTCTGTTTGCAGTTTGGCTCTAAAATGCCTTTTGATGCTGGACATGGTCCGGCTAATCAATGTCGGAGCTGACGACTCTGTTATGTAATAGCAAGGGTCAGATCTGAAATTTAATATTCAGCCGTCGTCCATAAAAGATTTTCTGCCTCAATAATAGAAAGACCTATTCGGTTTGACAGTTGTCACCAACTTCAAATGTGAAAACTCTAATGCTGGAAGCTCAGAATGCGAATGAGCACGAACTACTTTGGCATTCCCAGAGAAATGCTCGAAATGTGATTTCCAGAAATAGCGACCGAATGTTAGGCCAATCGCAGTTTTTTGGGGTGTTCAATGTCGTTATACCTCGTGTAATTTGCTTAACGTCTGTGATAAAGCTTATGGAGCGAAGTGCATTAAACATGCCATCATTATGCTTGAATCAGATGAATTTTGATTTTCTTGTAACGGCGATGTGGTAGGGACGGTATGCTGATGCGGAAAGAAAATGGTTTACAACTGTGAGCACGTATTCTGGCACATGTAGGCACCGTCCTGATATGACTAAAACAATGTTAAAAACGACGATAAGCTCTACTCACTCACAGCGCTAGAGGTATAATGTCTTTTGTCCTGTATTATAGGTAAAAACGCAATCCTTTGTACTAGCAGTTATGAATTCGAGAAAATATAGGAATTTTTCCAAAATAATATGATTATTTCATAGAAGTTATTAATCTAATGAAAACATCAATCTTCTCTTTGACGCCCTCGATAAAGCAATCAATTCCACGCATAAAATGTTTATATGTCAATCGGAACGGCAGATAGCCAAAATATGTTACCGGTTGCTCTTATCGCGTCTGAAGGTTTTCGAACAGGATGATGATCTTTCTAGGACATGAATTCACGGGATATTCTGGTAGTATGACAGCAACTGATGAAAGTAACTCCGCTACAAATGACCTGATTAGCACCAATTCAAGCCTATGCATACTCCACTTAGTATGGTTCCTTAACTTATCTCCTTCGATCCTTGTGTCGAAGCTGACGTCTTTGTATCATGTTGTGTCTCCTGATGGGTAGAATGCAAAAATGTTGGGAGCCATTTTATTTGCAGCTTTTGGTCACTTACTAACGTAACAGTGATTAGGATCTTGTATTTTACTTTGGTGCAAATGTTTTTATTTGAATTAAGTGTTTAGATTATTGACCTGGAGATTATTTAATTGACGAGTGCTGAATATTTAACTGAACAGTAGGAATATGAAACTGTGGACAATCGTGAAATTTGGCAGACTGCACCCGAGTGTCATCAGATATACTAGTTAATTGAGAACTAGGAATGATGTTATATTAATGTTACGGTACATGTATATCCCATCTGCATGACGTTCATTTGAACACCCACATAAGAGCGCGACAAACACGTCATCCTCTAAACAGCGACTGTTTTAACGCAAATCATGCACAACAATAATTACGGAGTTGAAAGCACCTGAGTTGCAGAAAACTATGCCCATGTTTGCTATTCCTACGAAGTTGGCTACCATCTGAAAATTGTCCGGTATTCAGTGAGTGAGTGAATAAGCCCATCCGAATCCTTTCGTCGGCAAAATAAGGAGAACCGTTGCCATTAGAACCTTGATTTTTGCATAAAGGTGCATTAGGGGACTGTTACAAGCAAGTTCTGAGCTGACTTACTTTTGATGAAAATTTCTGTTGATTTTTGGTGAAAATCACTGGTGATTCTGACTTGGGCTGTGCCAATCTTAATATAGGCAGGATTTCAACTTGGGGCAGAGGGACTTCCAAGAGCTCAGTGCGCGTCAGAGTCCTAATGCCTACCCTACTTCGTAGGTCCTGTGACGTTAGTCACAGTCACATGTATAATTTTTACTTGGTGCTAAATGCTGGTATACGAATTATGTTTTTAGATTAAGGACGCAGAGCATCTTTAATGGATGACGGCTGAATGTTGCATGACGGACTAGACGCTAGTATTACATCAAGAGATGATAGGTTATTTTTCGGTTAACCATGCTAACCGAAGTTAAAAGCTCTCATATGCGAAATCAAGAACTAATTGGTTGAATCATTCAATATCATACGAGAACATAATTGATCTATAACACCACGGCAGCGTACACGATAGTTTCACTGTTACATGGTTGAAATGCAATTATTACATGGAGAAACAGTGTAATGGTTATTGGGCGTGGGCGTAGATCCTCCGCTATGCGCCAATTGGTTACCGGTATTTGAACACGTCAAGGGAAATGGAGCTTACTCAATTAACTTAAGTTGAAATTACCTCTATATTTCACGTTTACAGATGTATAACGGGATATATTCTGATTGCATGGAGGAAATTGTGCCTCCTCGGACTGAAGCAATCCCTCAGTCGATCTAGTAGTTATACGAACTTGATGAGATTTAAAGTACACTCTTCACTATCAATGATCGGCGAAATAAAGGTAAGTAAAATAGAGCGAAGTAGAATAGAGAGCTACTCATGCATCCAGCAAACCACGAACACATTTATGTATGTAGCATTACACTCGTGAACACATGTACATGTTTGCGTAAGAAACACAAAAGAACAATCATAGTATACATAAACACAGGCTCCTTTCCTACAAGGGAGTTTTTTTCAATGATGTCGGCAAGTCATCATGATGTTCCAAAAATATCGAATCCCTATCGCTGATCAGTATTCTTAACCCAGACGATTTTCATTGTAAAGTCGATATCCAGAGAATGAAAAATCTAAGTCACGCTAGCACGATACTCTCTTATTTTGCTATCAGCATGCAATATGTATCGCCAAATTTGAGAAACTTTGTGTAGAGATGCTTTTTGGTATAGCCCCTTTTTATAAGTTTCTGCGACAATGTTTTGTGACCTTGATTGAAGTTTTCCCATTTAGCACAGGATCCAGCAAATGCTACTAGGCGAGATATGTATACGCCATATGCATGTCCAACAGGAATATGGCTATCCAGAAATGTATAGTTTACGATGTCGAAATTCTAATCATCTTTTTTGTCGTAAAGTCGACGAGAGAGATGGCCCGCTTCATTTTATGATATTTGTATAAATTTTATGCGCCGTTATGGCTGTCTGTTGTTTCGGCGATTATTCACAGCGGGAAGATCGTCTGTATAACGTTCGGCGAATGAGAATGACTGGGCTTTGACATAATCTGTTTTTGAAAGCGCTTGCATATAGTCGTGTTCATAAGAGAACAGATATAGATCAGCCAAAAGGGGTGTACGATTAGTACCGTACTCATTGGAATACCTGTATGCTTTTGATATATTGTGCTGTCATAAAAATAGTATTAATGAGAAATTCAAGCAACTCTATAAACAAGGAAACATCCCATGAATGATATATAACCCTGTGTGTAGGAGAGATGAAAAATGCTCTATTGCTGCTGACAGTAATTAATTGACGGTAAGTTTATAAGCAAGCATCGATATTGAAAACAGCGCACCTCATGCCTGCATCCATTTGATTTTCTAGTTATATTTAAAACATACAAAACGGTGACTTTAGTTCTTGGAAGGGAAACCAATATGTCTACCGATACGATTCAATCATACAAAGATAAAACAAGGAAATACTCACAGCCCAATAGGCGAGAGTCCAGGGGCCGCCTTGGCCCCGGAAGCTCCGAAGTCCCAGATCTCCAGGGTTGCGTTCTAAGCGTTTTCCCAGAAATAAATTCGAACATAATGTACGCAGATTTATTGTTCTGTTTTCACGCATGTTTCACATGTATAAGCACGCATCGAATTTAAAAAAAATCATACTTCATGCCTGAATCCATTTGACTTTCTAGTTATATTTAACATTTTAAAAAAACCCATGATCTTTACATCATGGAACATTACAACCAAATATAATACCGATTCATTTACACAAAGCTAAAATAAGCGATCCTCACAGCTTGACAGGCGAGGGACCAGAGAGCACCTAGGCCCCGGAAGCTCCAGGGTCTTGGGTTGCCGGAGATGCGTTTAACGCGTTTTCCCGGAAATAAATCTAAACACAATGCACATAGATTTATGGTTCTATTTTCACATTCGTTTCGCATAAACACGCATCGATATTGAAGAATATAGACTACATTTGACTTCCTGGTTTACCACAAACAAAACAGGTCTATAACACACCACTACACGTCCTGGCACTCTATCTGTAATTTTTATGTGGGGACATGGTCAGTTAGGCTTGCCAAAAAGTGGGGGCCCAAACATATTCGCCCCCACCCTCCTAAATCAAAAGTAAGGCAACCCCCCCCCCCCCCGCTGCCGACGCCACTGCTATTGGTGATAAAAATAGATTGAGCGACTAAAGTAAGTGAGTCATTGACTGAACATCATACGGCTGAGTGTGACAGTGAGAATGAGTTACATGCTGGATGTATGAGTGATGGTTAGGGTAGACCGCTGATGTATGAGTGATGGTTAGGGTAGACCGCTGATGTATGAGTGATGGTTAGGGTAGACCGCTGATGTATGAGTGATGGTTAGAGTAGACCGCTGATGTATGAGTGATGGTTAGGGTAGACCGCTGATGTATGAGTGATGGTTAGGGTAGACCGCTGATGTATGAGTGATGGTTAGGGTAGACCGCTGATGTATGAGTGATGGTTAGGGTAGACCGCTGATGTATGAGTGATGGTTAGGGTAGACCGCTGATGTATGAGTGATGGTTAGGGTAGACCGCTGATGTATGAGTGATGGTTAGGGTAGACCGCTGATGTATGGGTGATGGTTAGGGTAGACCGCTGATGTATGAGTGATGGTTAGGGTAGACCGCTGATGTATGAGTGATGGTTAGGGTAGACCGCTGATGTATGAGTGATGGTTAGGGTAGACCGCTGATGTATGAGTGATGGTTAGGGTAGACCGCTGATGTATGAGTGATGGTTAGGGTAGACCGCTGATGTATGAGTGATGGTTAGGGTAGACCGCTGATGTATGAGTGATGGTTAGGGTAGACCGCTGATGTATGAGTGATGGTTAGGGTAGACCGCTGATGTATGAGTGATGGTTAGGGTAGACCGCTGATGTATGAGTGATGGTTAGGTAGACCGTGGTGTATGAGTGTGGTTAGGGTAGACCGCTGATGTATGAGTGATGGTTAGGGTAGACCGCTGATGTATGAGTGATGGTTAGGGTAGACCGCTGATGTATGAGTGATGGTTAGGGTAGACCGCTGATGTATGAGTGATGGTTAGGGTAGACCGCTGATGTATGAGTGATGGTTAGGGTAGACCGCTGATGTATGAGTGATGGTTAGGGTAGACCGCTGATGTATGAGTGATGGTTAGGGTAGACCGCTGATGTATGAGTGATGGTTAGGGTAGACCGCTGATGTATGAGTGATGGTTAGGGTAGACCGCTGATGTATGAGTGATGGTTAGGGTAGACCGCTGATGTATGAGTGATGGTTAGGGTAGACCGCTGATGTATGAGTGATGGTTAGGGTAGACCGCTGATGTATGAGTGATGGTTAGGGTAGACCGCTGATGTATGAGTGATGGTTAGGGTAGACCGCTGATGTATGAGTGATGGTTAGGGTAGACCGCTGATGTATGAGTGATGGTTAGGGTAGACCGCTGATGTATGAGTGATGGTTAGGGTAGACCGCTGATGTATGAGTGATGGTTAGGGTAGACCGCTGATGTATGAGTGATGGTTAGGGTAGACCGCTGATGTATGAGTGATGGTTAGGGTAGACCGCTGATGTATGAGTGATGGTTAGGGTAGACCGCTGATGTATGAGTGATGGTTAGGGTAGACCGCTGATGTATGAGTGATGGTTAGGGTAGACCGCTGATGTATGAGTGATGGTTAGGGTAGACCGCTGATGTATGAGTGATGGTTAGGGTAGACCGCTGATGTATGAGTGATGGTTAGGGTAGACCGCTGATGTATGGGTGATGGTTAGGGTAGACCGCTGATGTATGAGTGATGGTTAGGGTAGACCGCTGATGTATGAGTGATGGTTAGGGTAGACCGCTGATGTATGAGTGATGGTTAGGGTAGACCGCTGAAGGTTTTTGTGACTATGACTGCCATTGTTCATAGTTTTACCAGTTTTTCCTAATAGATAATCTCCTAAGTTGAAAGATTAGGATTTCCATTATAAGTATTCTAGTTCAGAATTTTGCGCAGAAACAGTCATCTAAATTGATAAATGTTGACAGTGTGATTATCTTCAAATAGTTAGAATATAAGAAACAGTTTAATACTATTTATGTTATGTTTCATGAATATGCGTCAAAGTCAGGGCTATTCCCTATGTGGAGCATGGGTAAGTCCACTTATCATATTGTCCAGAGCTTAAAATGACCAGTATCATTAGAATTTTTCTTTTGTTTGTTCGATATTACACAATTACACAACACACAATATTCAAATAGTTAAATAATGTTATTTGGACACATCAAACGGTTCAATGCACGTCTGGTGATAGCTTGCCATATGAGCGGTGCTACTGCTAGGATAGTCCTGTAAATCGGCTTAACTGGAGTTCATTTTAGCTTCCCGTAGATGTAATGATATTTGGTGTATAGCCCCTCCTTCGGGTACATGTATCATTTAACAGTTTCGAACTAATGGTCTGAATAATGTCTGAACCGGCCACAACGGCGATCCCATAGCAATCTCTATCCCTTCTGTAAAGCTTATCATCTCAGTAGCATATCGCTGACCGAAAGGAGCAAACTGGTGGTGCTCGATTAAGTAGCCACGGGCTAGAGTGTGGAGGGGAGTTTGTAAATATAGTGGGATATTGCATTGAGGAAAATGAGAAATACTGGGTGAAATTTCCATGGCACTGGATTTATGTGTCGGGAAATAGGCAAAATGACGGGAAATATTGGGGTATTTTATTGGGGAAAATGAAGAGAAATGGGTGAAATAATTGGTGAATATATAGAGATGATTAAGAGAAATAGAGAGAAGACTGGGGACCTGATCAAGGTTAGATGATATGGATATATATGTAAAGATATACTGGGGAATTACCAATGGCTATGCGTCATTGGCATGAGGGAGCATGTGTATAGGGCGGTGTGGGGGAACGCGTTGCACGGCATACTCTGTATGGGACCTGATCAAAATTAGATGATATGGACACAGATGTAAAGAAGATATAATGGGGAATTATCGATGGCTATGCGTCATTGGTACGAGGGAGCATGTGTAGGGCGGTGTGGGGGAACGGGTTGCACGGCATACTCTGTATGACCTGTGCCCATTGTAATACGATGGAGTGCCCAATCAAACCAAACCAAACCAAACCATGTCTCCGTCTGAAAATCCTTAGGGAATATTGAATCCGATTCATTATCGCCCAGGTCAACTCTGGTTCGTGGGACTCGTTGATATGGCCCTAAGACAAATACTGATCGGTGTATAGTCCAGAGTTTTTGGTGTCCTATCATTTTCCTCATAAAGAAATAGTTCAAATTCGTACATACGAGAGGGCAACAGCTTCAATAATACTGTTTAGACGGTATTGCCAATCGGTTGATTGAAATTTAATTATCGTTTATTGTTTATCGCCCCTGAACATCATTACCACAAAACGTTTAGTGGTATGCGGGATCAGATTGGTGTTTGTGGCCAGTAGTCTCACCCAATATGCGGCACCAGAAATCATGGTATGCAACACAAATCACTCATAAGATTGCCCCGAAAGCGAACAATTGATGCTGAAAATCTTTGTTTTTATGTCTGTTTCTCTGTGAGAAGGACATTAACCATACATCGAGATGGACATTTACGGGTAAAAATGGCGGACAACATGTACAGCAAGAAGGGAATATCCGCTGCAGACGAGCAGCTATAGCTGTATTAGGTTCTTCAGAATACGAAGTAGGACGATTTGAATTGATCTCATGCCCTCTATGATAGACTCTCTCTAGTCTGAGCTGTAACCTTGAGTACTGTTCAGTAGCTCCGGCACCAGTGCTGGTGCTCAGTCCCAGATGATTCCATGATAATTATTATGTTTGAAATGACAGAAGCCATTGACTCTTGTCACAACATTTTATTTCCGACACGACAAAGCTAATGAGTACTTTATAGTAATTATACTATACCATGTATATTGAAATTTGAACTGTAAAGTCACGTTTATTTATTCATTTGTCTCATTCATTTAAATCAAATTCAACAGATCCAGATGACCTATTGACTGAGTCGATGACAATCACAACAACGACAAGTATCAATATCAACCAATACCAATATTGTTTATATACACCTATATATTGTTATTGTTAATATACACCTATATGTTCCATATGATATTTGAGAGTTATTGATCGGAACCATGTTTTGTTTACTAATATGCAGACGACAGCTGGGTGTTAACCAACATGGCAGCTGCATGACCCGCGTGCTAGTGATATTTCCGTGACAGCCATTCAGCGTAAATGAAGCTAAACTTGATGGTATTCACTCGGCATTGGCATGTGTGATGCAATTCGACAGGAATCCACATATGGCGAATACTTATCTCACATAGTGGAAATGGCTGAATTATTTGAAAAATGCCACCACTGCGACCAGCATTAGGAAACATTCTTGTAGACAATAGTTTTACTATACATGAAGCTCCTTCCCTCCAAGCCTTTTCAAAATTGGCGACGTATATCACACAACGACGGCAGAAAGAAGAGATATACATATGCTAACAAGTTGCGAACGATTCTGGATTTCCGGAATCAACTCGGTTTCCGGATTTAGTAGGCGAACGTTATTCGCTGACGATAGGGTGTATATTTCAGGGGATGGTATATTCGAGCTAACTCGATGACTAGATGAAATGTCCACTCTCTTGATCTGATGGAACTTTTAAAAACAAATTAGTCTCTGTTGAGTAGTCTCATACTTTCACAGATAACTGTGGATAAGCAACGGAACTATATGGGTTTAAAAATATTCGTTCAAGTTTTGATCCAATCTTCAACTGAAGATGCCTAATAAAGTAGAGTTTAGTCCATCTTAATGTCTTCGTCATGCTTACATGATCATACGTTGATACTGCTATTTATTGTTTTTCATCCCTGGTTTGCAACGATACTCTTCGTGGGAAGGGATTCGCGTGATCTTTGAATTTTGAGTTTAAACCAGAATTGTATAACCCATACAAATAAATGAAATCAAATATATTGTCCACATGAACGTGGTTTTTATTTATATCGAATAAATATTATTTGATTTGGGCCAACTTTTCTTTGTTTTCTGATCTCTATGATGGCCAGCGCGACAACTATTACTTTACCGGAATAAAACAGAACTCAATTACTTTTCATGTTCAGTGTCACCATATCTATAGAATACACAGTACATCTAGCATCTTTGAACGTACAAATATTGACCTCACACCAGGCCTTGTAGGAAGTCGTTAGTCCCTTTCAACTTGTTTGAGCACCAGGCTTTATTCGTAGAAGAATGTTTCTAGAGGCTGCCCAAAAGCAATGTGGCCCTCGAGCTAACGAGAACTTGTCCGTGATGCTAATGCCACATTTTGTCGCACTGAAATAATCATCTAAATCTGAGAAGCTTTTGAGTAGAAATAAAGACCATCGAATTGAATCGATTGGTCTTGGACTGAAAAGTGGTTGAATGTAGGAGACTTAGCTTTTGATTTATCCACAGCCGAACAGTGTTAATGGAAGAGAGAGCTTTAATTGCTGTAATTGTGAGTCGTGTAATGCTCCAATTGTGTACTATAACAACTGCGGGGGGAAATGTTACCGGTATTCATCATCCTGAATTAGAAGATTGGCTTCCAGAGTGTATATTGCCCGGTTTTACGACGTCATTGTGAGTGTATGGAAAGGTTTGTCTGCTTACTTGAAATATGTATATTAATCTTACCATGTTAGGGAGCTTCTTGAAATTAGGAACCGAATTCCCTGGTAGGGATGGCATATGCCGGTTATTCAAATGGGATACACTATGCCCGGTTTGGTGTTCTGATCTGGATGGATTATAGTTCCAGTTAGGCCATTCCTCTCATGCTGCTGCATGGTATGACATAAGCCATCCTTTGTCTGCCGAGTTCCAAACGGTATGGCATGGAGTTCCTAGGAGTTCCAACACGGCGCACCATGTCATTCTGTTTGGAATGCCTTATGCTTGTTGCTAGTATGCCCCAATTTCAAGAAGCTCCCTTAATCGTCATCCCTGTTGGTACTAATTGTGCATACATGATACTTTTCATACATTTTGGTGGTGTTCCTGCGTGAATAAAAGTGGTCATGCATTTTGGTGCTAACTCTCCGTAAATAACAGTTTTCAAACATTTCGCTGTTATTTCTGCGCAAATTATAATTGCCATAGGTTTCGTGATATTTCTACTTGAATGATATGTAGTATGACATGGTGTTATGCATGTTAATCGTACCTTTGTGAGCTGAGAAGTATGAGTGGCCGGATGTTTAATTTCAGCGAACTGATATCAACTAATCTCGGTCATAAATAGTTATGTTGACTCACAAATATGTGTTTGTCTGATATCTGATGAACAGTAGCACTGGGTATGGATAAAGAAAAAATAAAAGACATATTATGATATGTGTACATTTGTATTTACTGTCTGCCCACCTAATATCTTACCACCTTGTCAGCACCAGGATTGATATAAATGTACTGAGACCACGGGAATTGTAATGGATTGCACTCTAGTATCTACACTATGGAGAATCGGCTAAGTGAAGGTTAGTGCTTTTAAGCTTTATATTGATCACTCTGGAGAACGTTTATAATCAATAGTGCACATCAGCGCCTACACCCTCATTGGTACTTGTATACTAGCGACGATAATACTGGAAAAGCGTCTCTCATAGTTCCAGCGTGTATTTTAGTACCCTTATTTCTCTGATAATATTCTCTAACTTATTTTGACAAACACAATCCTTCTAAGTTTCGCTTTGTCGGTTATACGTAATGGATTCCGTGACATTATGGAGAGAGACTGGGCGCCCATTGACAGGAATCCACCCTTAACTATACATCTATTATCGAACTGAGCGTA